>MU129258.1:0-11734 GCA_014904985.1 Hydnum rufescens UP504
GATGATAGACACCTCTAAGGCTCCAGAAAATATCTTATTAGACATGCCTAAATTAGACCTGTAACACTCTCCAGCTGGTGAACAAACCCTCCCAGGCAGTGCCTGCAGCGGGCTATTTTAGACATGTCTATATAGTGAACTTAGAAAAAAATTCCCTAAAAATACTCCTCAGGCGTGTCTTAGACACACCTATACTCAGAACACCTCTTAGGTGGTTTCCAGATGCAAACTCAAACCACCTAAGAGGTACTGTTTTGAGGGTGCATTAGGGTGCACTGTCACATTTCTCCCACAAGCATGAGCATGAAACATAACAGGCAAGAAGATCCTTATCCTTTGCAACGGCCATGGTTCCCATTGTGCTGGCGACCTCCTCTTTGCGGCCCACCAACACAACGTTTTGATCTTCAAGTTACCACCACATTGTACGCACCACCTCCAGCCCCTCGACATGGGGATATTTGGGCCATTTCAGACGACATTTGCAGACAAAGTAGACACATATGTCAAGGAGCATAACCATGGGTCTCTCAAAAACAAATTTCATGACTATATATCTAGATGTTCATGACGAGGCTTTTGTTAGTAGCACTATACACAAGGCTTTCCGTAAATGTGGTATAAACCCTTTCAATCCGGATGTCTTCAGTGAGGTGGACTTCACACCGAGCCAAGCTACATCCACTATTGGCTCTTCGCATTTGCCAACCACCTTCCCAAGCTCCAAAGAGTGGGACCATGAGTCTGCAGGGAAAGACACTGATTCAGATGTGGATGATGACACTGAATTGCCCTCCAATTCTCATGAACATAATGACACCCCCACAAACCTCTCCACATTCACGTCATCGGCCACTTCCCACATCCCCATGTCAATTCCACATAATATTACCACACGCCTCTCCAAAAATAACCTTGTTGCAATTGCATGTGAGCTACATGACCACAACACTGAAGCACAAGCTGCTGCAGAGATGGCCAATGCACATGCCATTATTTTGGGGCATCAGTACACGGAGTTGCAGAAACAAGTCAATGCAAAAATGAACACACCTGAGATATCACGTCAGTCATTCTCAACAAATGCGTGCATGCTGAATACAACCAAAGCTTTGGAGGAGATTGCGGCAGAGAAGGAGGCTGCAGTTTTGGAAGCAGAGAGGAAGGAGATCGAGAGACAGGAAAGGGAAAGGAAGGCAAAAGAGGCACGCAATACAAAGGAAAGGAAAAAGGAACTAGCCCAACAAGCATGGGCAGAAAAGGCTCATCTTGCTCAGGTAGCAAAGGAGGCAAAGGCTGCGGAAAGGACAGCAGCAAAGGAGGCAAAACTTTGCACAAAGGCAGAGATTGCAGCTGCCAGGGCCACTGGAAAGACAGTCACCAGGAGAAAGAGAAAGGTCAGTGAGATTGAAAAGGGTGACAAGGATAAGGAAAACAAGGGATCCAGGGGGGGCTCACCACCAAAACAGTGATGTACCCAATCCCTGCAACCCATGGTTTCATTCCCACAACAATCAATCCTACAGCACTCCCCTCACCACCAATTTCAACCTCGACCTTGGCCAAGACCTCGATGGGGACAAGCCGATAGCAGCTCAACAGAATTTCATACAGAATCCAGTTCATCTTGGCCACTGCAATACATGACAGACCAGATTGCAGTATATCCAGGCCCACCACCACCTCTGGTTCACATCTCTGAGTTTGGCAAGGCTCCAGATGAAGACGCAGCAAGAGTTCTGTTGGCACTAAGCAGTGGAACATAGAAATGTAGATATGAGGAATGGCGGCAATTACCCGATATTACGAACTTGCCGTTGCCGAAATGACCCCTTGACGCGGATCCCCTCCAACACACTCAATTTTCCATATATTCCTCCCTAATTTTTACAGTCTGTGAATAGTATTATTTACTATGATTCTGCCAAGTTTGAGAACAATCCGAGCACTCTAGCTTATACAGGAGCTTTTTCTCTGACTTCGCGGCAAGTACCCCATAACTAATAGTAGTGTACAGGCATTTGCCGATTGGGAATTGCGAACACAGAAAATTGATTTCATCCTGGTCTGTATCGGCAACCGTAGCTCCTCCCAGTTGTTCGAGTTTCCTTATTCCAGTATTGCGAGCCAGAATGGCCTTTCCACTAAGTTGCTACCACGGCAGCACAAGCTCAGTCTCTCTGTGCCTCTGCGACTGCCCTGAAGGAAAGTCCCTTCCTCACCCAAAGCTGCTTCAGATGGTGCCAAACGACTTCCGTTTCCGTAAGGTTGATTCTGATGAGCATTGATCCCAATCGTCACGGGCTCCATTTCCCGCTTTCTTGTCGGTGTTTATCATAAATTACAGTCTTTGAGTGGTCAATGAACACACGCCCCCAGGTCAACATCAACTTATATGATATTCACTCGCTCTTTTCGGTGCCTCAATGGGGTGTACTGTAGATGCCTTCGCATCTCCCCACAGCTGTTCGATTGGTCCTGCACGCTTGAGGCTGGAATCTTTGACTTGGACTTTATCGCGTGGCTTGAAGGTGGTCTCTCAGATGTATCAGGCATACGATTCCGTCTCATTACTCTTGAGTCCGCGTCGAGTATCTGGTTCGTCTCTGGCCTCGCCTCTCTCCCGACTATTTCCCAGAATTACCACGTCTGTGGAGTACTCTTCTCCCTGGTCGCTCAATCAGCGGACATTACTGTAAATATTCACGCCCTCTGGATTTGTCTTGATCGCTTCCGCCTGGTGGCCCAATTTTACAAGATCGGTAGAGAAATTGACACCAGAGTGAACCGACCTAGACATAATATTTCGGGTCGATCTGTTTCCAGGACGCGGTAAATATCCACCATTTACCTCAGTGCTTCCTCATGGTGACCAGATTTCGGAAGATCTATGGAGGTCGAGGTCTCGCGTTCGAGGTCTCAGGCTCGGTCCTCTGCTACTCACGTGGTTTAGCGGGCTTGGATTTCGCCTATTTCAGCCTCCTGCATGTGGCGCTCGAGCGAAAACACCGCTTATGTAAACCTCGGAGTCGACCTAGGACTCTTATACAAGAATGATGCAGGCAGCAGCCGCAGCTCTAACTATATCGCTGTTCCTTGCATACTTTTTCCAGTTCTTGTCCGCTCTTGCGACATGTCTTGCCACGCACATCCAAATGTCATTGCTGGATCCACGGCGGATCGTCCAGCTGGGCATTCGATGGCCGATCTTGTGAATCAGTTGTACAAAGGCCCTCGACTGGAAATGTGGTTGAACTTTGCAACAAGCTTACGCAGGCCTGTCCGGCCTGAAGCACTGCAGGATCTGACATAATTGTTCCAGGGGCGTCGGCTTGACACCACCGCAACCCCTACGTGCACACAGTACAGCCTTAATCGTCTATATGAGGAGGAATATCGTAGTGTATGTGTCCTTCATATCTTCATCCACGCATGTCATCACCCCAAGAACTCATTGTAGGTCGTCCCACTGAAAACCCGAGGTGTAATCTGATGCCCATATAGGCTGGAGCTGGGCCACGCACGCCCCCCTCCTCAATATCAATCCTACGGGCTAATTTCTCACTGATGCGGATGATACAGGTGGTCTCGCAGCTGCCCTTGTTCTGCGCGGGAATGGCATCACCGTTCGACTCATAGAAAGGCTTTGGATTCTCAGATCGGTCCGTGATAATGGCATCCAAGTAAGCGCGATAGACATCCCTGACTCCTTGATCTTTTAACCCTTAACCAATGCTCTACCTCAGCCTAGGATTCTCGAGCTCCTCGGCCTGGCCGCAGACATATTCGATGATTCTATCGAACCCCCTCAAATGAGAGCGTATGACGGAAAACCTGTCATTAGGACGTGGGACTTTGGTGTGAAGGAACCCGCGACTCCAGCAGTTCCCTACGTTCGTAATATTCCCTTTATGTATGGCTTGATATACCTCTTTTTATTTCCACTGTCTCTTCGTTGCCCAGCCCAATCCCCAGATACTCGGTGGATCCACCATGGAGGCCATCTTGCGTTCTCATCTTAGTCGGCTCGTCGTTACGGTTGACATAGGGACGGAACTTGTCGACTTTACGCAAGATGCTCACAAGGTGATAGCCAATCTGCTCAAACGTGACAAAAATGGTTCTTCGGAGAATGAAACCTTGGAGGTGGACTGGGTGATCGGTGCCGGTGGAGCTTGAAGCCCACAAAAATTAGAAAACAATGATGACCGCGACACCCGATGATATTATTGTCAATCTCAACAAAGCATACAATGCCTACATACGTGTACATATGTACGACATACCAGGCCAGTCCCACTATCCCACCCATCATGATCGCGACAGGGAGAAGGTTATTGTACCACTATACGCCCACAAACCACATGGAAACCACAATGAGCCACCAAGTATTCGACTCCAGGCTTGTTGAACCTTTGACGGTACGGGCTCCTTCCACAGTTGGACGACAGCGGCGAAGGGAACGTGCCTGTTGATAAATACACCAAAATATTAGGGAGCATAAAACGCAGCGCCAATATAAGAATGCACACACCGCGGCATTTAACCCCCGGAGAAGGGATCTGGAGAGATTATTATAAGATATGGTCGAAATCAACGAGAACGGTATTAGGCAGTCTAATACCTTGTGACATGTTTTTCTCTCAGCTTTACGTAGAATGGAAGTAGTGCAAATTTCAGTATTAATCCAGGAGTGAAGATCGCAATCCAACCAATCAAGGCGCCCAGCACTGGGTGCTCAGGATTAGCAAGCATGCCCAAGTAGGTTGTGCGCACAGAACACATGATCAGCTTTTAGGGATGTGTGTATGAGAGGACGCTCAGGTGATACCGGAAATGTTGGAATTGGGCCCAGCCTGAGGGAACGCCTGGAGGATGGCGAAGCGGAAGAGAAAGTCGCGATCCAGTACCCAACCAGGGTCGACGGCGTATTCTCTAAGCTAGGTGAATAAACACTTGACCTCCTCCGAAGATAATGCTTTCTATAATAGGATGCAAGCTGATCAGAAGGAATATACGGCTGGACCGTTGATGAACCAACCGGCGATAAAGAGATTGATGCCAAAATTCCATATCCTTGCTGCATTGTTCGAAAAATGACTCAAGAAACAAAAATACAGATAAAGAGGACCAAAACTGATGTGCTTTTTTGGCACGCTCACGGAGGTTTCGAGGAGCTGAGGTCCATGAATGGGACGAAAGTGGCTTGTGGGGCCATTATTAGCGGTCGCACCATGGTTAGGGGAACGATGAAAAATGAGGTGAGAGGGTGGTCGAAGGCTGGCCTCTTAGGGCGCCGGAGGTAAATTGCTCGGCGCTAAGAATGAGACCAAATACGGAGCTACCGGACTAGCGGAAGAGTCCCGCTTCATCGAAGATCAAGGTCACGAGCCCCCCAACCAGACTTAGGGTGGGATACAGTCAGATTGAAGTGTACAGCAGCCCGATCGCTGCTAAGAGACACAACAGCAGTAGCCCATGGTAAGGGTAAACAGTAGCGAACTCAATAGCGGGGGGTGCCGAGCAAGGTTCCAAAATGGATAAAGACGAACAATCTCCTTCCCACCCCAAGACCTAGGTCTCAGCCCATCTGGTGTGCCTCTTCGACCCGTCCACGTACCTGATGCTACTCTCCCAGACGTTTCCTCAGACGACATGAATATTGATGACGATCCCTCAACCTCCCATGAACATCATGTCTCAGACTCACAAGAGAACGGTGTAGGTGGCTCGAGCTCTAATACTGAGCCAGAATGGTCTCCGGAAGACCGACATCGCGCGCGCGCGCCGCGTTAAGGTGCGTCACCCAAGTTATTTGTTCCCGAAACACGACTCTGACCCTCACGTGATAGGTTTACGAACTCGTCGGAGTCCGGTGGACAGATCGAGGCACTGCTCTGTGCACTGGCGTGCACGACGAGGCGCTTGACCAGGCTGCAATCGTGGCCAAAAGCGAAATAGGAGACGTTGAGATCCTCCGATCGCAAGTCCGCGGTTTTGATGCCTATCAACACCAGCAAGGTGAGATCTGAGTAGCAGAATGTACCCCTAGAAAATTTCCCCTGACATCTACAGCCTTCATCGCATGACCCTCTTCACTCTTCACTCGCTTGCAGAAACCTTGATCGTGTGGACCGAGCCAGACGGCACAGATTTTGCCCTCAGCTTTCAGGACGTGGAAGGCTGTGCTGAGATATGGGACTTTATCCTCGAAGTCCAGCGTCACTTGCGCGCCAAAGGTTGAGTATCTCCAATATGCTTCCGCCTTGCGGGTTCGACTGACATATGGGATTCAAGATGGTGATGACTCGAGTTTGTCCCCTCTGGCCTCTGGTTCTGGAAGCTCGCGGTCTCGTCTCACTGTGGCATCCATCATTGCCTCTCGCCGTCTTCCCGAATCTGCTCTTGGAATTATCGGAGACGTTGAAGCAGCTATCAAGGTCGTCGCCAAGACGCTGCACGGTCGTGCACGCATATGTGAATATATTTTAAACCAAGTGGGTTTGTCTTTCCGTGGCTTCGGCAAGTGCTAATGCATATACTACCCAGGACTACATCAAATCATTAATTGACGTGATGGAGCAAGCTGAGGATTTGGAGAGCTTGACAGATTTGCGTGCCTTATATAGTATTATGCACACTATTCGTGGGTAATTCCCACCTGAGCCTCGGATTTAGACTAAACCCATTATCAATAGTGTCTATGAACGACCATGGCATGATCGATTATATTCTACACGAGGACGTCTTCCGTGGCGTCGTTGGCATCCTGGAATGTGAGTAGCTTCAGGATCACATGTAACAATGCGCCTCATTCGCTTTTTTAGATGACCCCGAATTCCCAACACATAAAGCCTCGTATCGGGACTTCGTCAAGAACTCGTCGAAGTTCACGCAAGTCATCGAAATCAAAGATGATACCGTACAACGGAAGATTCGCCAGATCTACCAACTGCAATATCTTAAAGACGTCGTCCTCGCGCGTGTGTTGGATGAATCGACCTCCGATGTGCTCAACACTTTCATCCTGTTTAATCAGAGCGACATCAACAACTACACCACGCAAGATGCCACTTTCCTGGCAGATCTTTTGCGACCGTTCACTCTTTCAGAAGGCTCAGGATTCGGCGCTGGACCGATCCCGTCGACAAATCCAACAGCACCCAACAACCCCAATATGTTCAACACCATTAGCCTTAGCAATGAGAGACAACGTGAACAAGCCCCCTCGCCGCCGCCTTCATCCACCCACCCACCCCTCTCTAGTGTTGCCGCGACTCGACTCGACTCAACTCGACTTTCAGCGAGTTCCAGTGACTTAGGTCGACCCGCGACCTCTTACGACTTCCAAGTCAAGGTCGAGTCGCAAGTCGCGACTTGACCTCCCATATGTACATATATAACAATGGGGAGGGCCGGCATAACTTTGGGTGTATGTGTACCTAGAATGAGCCTTGGGCTTTTGCGTGTTTGTAACAGTGGAATTTGTACAAAAGGCACGGTTTGTTGTATACACTGATACATGTGAATGTGGAAAAGACACTGGTGGTACATACTGATGACTTTAGGGGTGGAGAGATTGCTAAGAGAGCACGCAAGAGGTTGATTAGTTGCGAGAGTGCAGCAAATGGTCGCAGCCTTCCCACTCATTTCGAGTGCTTCCTCACGGTGGCCGAATTCCGAACGTTAACGAAGAATGGAGAGGTTTTCGACAAAGCAAGTGAGTTGTGAGTTGTAGGTCACGGAATCCACTCGACTTTGAAGCGACTCGGCGCGACTTGCGACCTTCAAATTGCAAGTCGCGGCAATACTACCCAGACCGACGCGTTTCGTTTCGTTTTCGTGCATCAGCTTTGTTTGATGGAAAAAATGTGCAGATTCCCACCCGTCTCACACTTTATCGGACGCTCGTGGAGCGAGGAGTCGTGTATGCCACCGAATGGGCTCTGAGAGCTCCCTGCCGTGGTACAGGTGGCGACGCTCTCATGTTGAATGGTCCCTAAATTGGCGCCTCGATGTCTTCCGACACGTCGCCTTCCCTGGGCACAGCTGCAGAAGATCGTCATGTGGCTGGTGTACCATCGCACATCGTACCACAGAACGACTTGCTGAAGGCACGAGGGCTGGGGAATGAATTGTGACGTGCTGTAATTGGCATTTTACTTCCCGACTTCCTATCGCCAAGGAGACTTCGAAGGAGCAGGATAAATACGAGCCTGTAAATCTTCTGAACGCACTCATGGATCGATTGGGCCGGGTGTGACCAAGGACAATCATATAGGCGATTCCCTCAGGATGCTTCTCGAACAGCCCAATATAGAGTTTCATGGCGCTGCTGCCGGTGAAGTTCGTAATCTGCCACTACAACAGGTCTTTTTCTTATCGTACCTCTGACTCAAGGCGCTATGCAGAAGAGCGGATCAATCGTGAAGCCCCATTAATGAACACTTTTCCCCTATTTCCTACGAATCCACTTGCATCAGTATATTTTTCAAACCCCTCCTAGATGTACCAGAGTGGAAGAGCTTCCCCAGTATGTCCCTTTCACTTGAGATTCCTAATCGTATCGTCAATAGTTTTCGACACTCGACCATTTACAACTACTGTATCGGCTGGGGTCATTTCATCCCCGAACGGGACATTCTTCTTGCGGTTCTTCCTTGCTTCCAAGTGTGAGTAATGCCCCCCCATTATCTTGTGGATCAGCTGGTCTTCCCAGACATGAATATACCTCATAGTTTTGGAGGTGTCGTATCAAGTCTTGCGCCGTTGTCCATCGGTGTCCCACTTATCATTCTCCCTCGCTTTCAACCCGCAGCGTTCCTTGCTACAATCCAGAAACACAATATTGCCGTACGTGTTCCCTGGCCATCCGGATTTTTCGTTTTCGTTACAGAAGAGGGAGTGTTTCTTTCCAGGATGCCTACCTCGCCCCAGCCGCCCTCCTTTTCCTAAACACACATCCTATGAGGGCGGAGTACGATCTCTCTTCGCTCCGGAATATCCTCCTCGGTGCCGCACTTGTGAGCACGGAACTCATCCTTGACACAGGCGAGAAGCTACGAAAGAGGGGAGCGAAAGATCTCGAAATTACACAACCGTTCGGGCTGACTGAGATCACGTACGTATTTAATATTTTCCAAGTGCGGTCCTTCATTGACTGTTCGACGACTATTCCAATATACAGGGCAGCGACACATGTTCTCCCACCAGAGCTCCCGGATAGGCAGCATTGGTATCCTGCTTCCTAACCAGGAAGCCCGCCTTGTTGAGTGGATTCAACCTCGCCCCCTAGAGGGTACCTGCATAATGAGGAGGCGACGCGAAATGCTATCACTCCGGATGGTTGGTTCAAAAGGGGTGACATTGCGACGCGCGATTCCGAAGGCTTCTATGCGATCGTCGACCGCAAGAAAGAGCTGATCAAAATACAGAGGGTGGTAAGGCATGTTAAGCTTATTTTCTCAATTGAATTCTGCTCTCCGTGTCTAACGATGTTCCCACCTTCCTTGCTTGTGTGATCGTTCTTGGGTCTCGTCAATTTTAAAAACCTTCTTTTTGCCGTCCCACCTGCGGAACTCGAGGCTCTCCTGATTTCACATCCTGACGTCGCGGACTCTGGTGTCATTGACATTTTTCTGAGTCCGAAGCGACAGAGCTCCCAAGATTTTACCATGTGTCAAAGCGAGATACCGAGTCCCTCAATTTCATTTCTCTAAGGGCGTACATCGTCCCACAAGACCTGACTCTCCTGGAGCCAGGGAACCGAGAATATGCTGTGGTGCTATTTTTTGTACTCGTAGGATTAACTGGGTGGAAAAGCACTGCAGATATGTCGATTTGGGCATCCGTCTCGTGTGAGAGTGGGAACATGTACAATGGTTATGCGTGAGATCGAGATCCCTTTTGTGTGCGAACGGCGGTAATAGAAAAAATGCAACCACTAGGGGATGACCCGTGTTATTGCATTCGAAACCTACAGTATCACCTTCCGCCTCAACTCCGGCGCATTCGCATTCCCGAAGTAATTGGATCTGGGGATCCAAACGATTGACTCTGAGCAAGAACGCGACCAGACTATGGAAGGGGGAAACATGGGGACTACAAGTGTCTCATTTTTTCTGTCACATCGGATTTGTGAGACGAGATGATAGCTGGGACCTTTTGAATCGGGTCTCAGTTTGGTCTTCGTACTACACGAGGGTAGGTCACCATCAACTAGTCCCTATGGTGAACGATGGTCTTTCCAAGAGTAATAATCCTTACCGTCCTCAGGATGCATCATCACTGTGAATCCGAATTCGATGACCATCATAAGGCGTGTCTCCTCGAGAGAGAAGAATCGTTGCCATGTGCTATGGAATGGAATGGGAATTCGTTGTCAGACGAGACGAATCCAGTCTCAAGCGCTATCGGCCCATTCTTCTGGCCATCTATTCAATTTCGGTTTAGTCCACGCCCACCTTTTATTTACCTGGTCAATCGTGACCAATGTACCGTCCCGGATTGTCTGTCCCATATGATAGGTCACGGGTGCTTGATCATGATCTAGTATAATTAGTTACCTGGGACCTCACACCCCACCATCCTTCCTCATGCCTACAGCCAGCGATAAAAAAAATCATCTTCCTCATCGGAGCTACAGGTGCCCAGGGGCAGCCTGTCATCAAAGCTCTGCTTGAAGATGCTGAAGACGGCACTCCGTCGCCATACGCTATTCGTGCTCTCACCCGCGATCCCGAGCACCGACGGGCGAAAGAACTAGAACAAAAAAAAAAAAAAAAAAAGAGTAGAGATCCGCGATATGCGCGGTGGATTCCAATCTGGTTCATCGGCCGAACACCATGACTCTTTATGAATGGAGCCACGAAAACGAAGTACGATGAACTTACCACATGCCGCTAAAAGCTTCCTTGGGTGAGAGCAGTCCCTTACCATCAACTCCGTATTCCACTTCGGGGTGCCGATGCATACGTTCGACAGAGGATTCGAGAATGACTATGCACCCAACTTCGCGAAATGCGCATTACTGGTAATGCTAAATTACCATGAGGCAACTGTACCAAAACGAATGTCCGGGCGAAATTTCTGGTTGAGCACATGGGTCTACCTCGGTATCAGTCTCTGAACAACAACGGGACTAGTCCTGACTCTGAGAGAAAATAGATTCGAAATTGAAATCAATCAGTCAATGTCTCGCCCATGTTCGGGGCCTTTACAGTTATATCTAGACGTATCATGTGCTCTACACGAATGAAGCTGAACTAATCCTTCGTGCTCCTCGGAGTGTGAGAGAAACAAGAAAAGTGGCTGTGAGACCCACAATTGCAAAGCCAACACTGGGCGGTGCCAGTGTTGTCCAGAATCTCTCGCGCAAGGGCACAACACCCACAATGGCGCAGCGCTAAATGGACCTCATGGATACGGCATATTTAGTAACTGATAGAAAAAGAAGCAGGAACCGAAGCGCTATTTTCCACCAAGGCACAAGAGATGACGTCCGAAATCCGGGGAAATTTGGGCAGCACAGAGAGAGCTGACTGAAATAATATCAGACATGCGTATTAGCTTGGGTTTGGGAATCAGTTTCGAGATATTGAATTCCGTGGCAATGTACTTGTTCACAACAGGGCGCCTGGATGGTCCTTTGCCCGGGCTCTTGTGGTCAGAGCATTTAGCCAGATAAGCTAAATATGCACGGACTGGAATTCCAGCTTGATTGGGGGTTATCAAG
>MU129258.1:12457-42293 GCA_014904985.1 Hydnum rufescens UP504
ACCAGGGTGTCAAACTCCATCAAGGGTTAGCTCCAAGCCTCCTTCCTTGCATAATCTGAAGACCCACTGATAGCTCCTTACGATTGGGATTTTAGCAATCTGCACTGAAATTCACGTTCAATGTTGTGAGACTTCAGGTCTCGTCTCATGCAAGTGGAAGTTGCCTAAGCGGTCTGAGATTACGTGATCAACCGCATTCCCGGCGGCGAGAGCATGGAATGGAGAAAGGGAGCTAGCAGGTAGCTGCAGCCCCCTTACTCTGGGAACCGCTAAGGCAACTTCGGAGCGCACGAGAAACTGAGAGGCAAGACTATGCCACCCAAACTCGGCGCAGTGTTTTGGTTGACAAAAGGGAAGGTGGGTGGGTGAGAATTGATGTGTTGCTTGGCCGTACAGCGCGTGTACAAGCAAGTTGGCCAGGGGAAGGGGGGGAATGAGACAGTGAATGCTAATTCGAAGCGTACTGAACAAATCGAATTACATAATCATTCATTTCACTCAGTTCGCTTTATTTGCGCTTATCTGGCCTCTAAACGAGTTGCTCGTGCCTCGGACTAGTTTAGGCAAGTAAACTTGTCAACTTTTATGCCGAATTGTGTGGTCATGCATGCAAACTCGCATGGCGAGTGGCACAGCGCGAGCTCACATCCATAGTTCAAAGTTCAGTCCAGACCGGGTATCATCCAGACTCTTCCATAGCGCCCTGGTCGTCACCCTCAGAGAACCGAACAAGCCAGACTACACACAACCTAGGGCATACAGACTGATCCAACTACTTGAAGTACTCGGTAAAGTGATCGAACGTATTGTATCTAACAGACTCTCCCATCTCGCCAGCACTCACGAGCTCCTCCCACCCATCCAATTTGGCGGGATGAAAGGAAGGCGGCAGATGACGTCACACTTGCGACAATGCATGACATCGAAGCAGCCCTCAACCATAAACTAGTTGCCACCTCTCTCACCTTGATATCACTGGTTTCTTTGATTTCGTCTCACACCCCCATCTCCTTGCCACTCTCCGGGACAAAGGCATCCCCCTCCCCCTTGTCAAGTGGATCTCTTCATTCTTGACCAACAGATGCACATCTCTGCTCCTGGACGGCCACTGAGGAAATGCAAGCAACTAAAACAGGGATCCCACAGGGCAGCTGTGTCTCACCCATTCTAGCTGCATTCTTCTCTGCGCCCTTGATCGATTCTATCAACGCAGCTACCTCGAGGAAAAGTCCCCCCAAAGCCTTAGATGTAGGATCCTGTCTGACGCTCCCCGAAAGCCATCGACTGTACTCTATGTCGACGACGGAAACTTCCTCGCCTTCTCCAAAACTCTTAAAATGAATAATCATATCTGCCGACTCGCTTACATAGCAGCAGACTGCTGGCTAGACGAACGCGGCCTCTCTCTAGACTTCGTCAAAACTGGTGTTACCCACTTCATGCGCGTACGTCAAGAACCCTGTGACCTCATCATCCCAGCCTCGAACGATAGACCCCGAAGAGTGATCAAGCACTCCAAAGAGACCAAATGGCTGGGAATCATCTGGGATTCAAAACTAACGTTCACTCCCCACGTCCGCAAGGTCACAGACAAGGCACTGAGAGCCATCAACGCCATGTCTATCCTTGGCAACTCTACAGGCGGAATGCACCACACCCAACGCTGCCTAATATACCTTGGGGGAATTGTTCCAATCATGACCTACGGAGTACCGACATGGTGGAACTACCGATCACGCATACAAAACTACTCTCTAGCGTTCAGAATCGTGCCCTCCGCACCATATCGGGAGCGTTCAGAATGACCCCAATTTATGCTTTTGAGATCGAATGCTCAATCCCCCAGTTGACCTTAGAATAGAGTTCATTATCCGACGTGCAGCTAATCGCTTTGCCAAACTAGATGCCGACAACCCTGTAATTAGCCGCCTCCCCGCAACCGATCCCACTTCATCCCCACAGATTCCAACACCCCCTTTCCCTATCCCGCATCCAGCCCGCTGTCGCTTCAAATCAACGAACATCCGTATCCGAAAAACGACTGAAAAGGACAAGGAGTGTATAAGGATATGGAAAATGGCCCGCACGTTCAACCGTGATGTGGAAATTACACTACTCTGGAGCGAGCCACCCTGGGCACGAACCTTTGACAATTTTGACAACCGCCTAAGACTCACTATCCCAACAAACGAAGCTGGGGAATCACGAAAGAAGGAGTGGGCGCTGGAGCACAAGAAAGAGGCTAAGAAACTTTCCAACGATGAGTCTTGTTTCTTAATGCACACTGATGGATCACTTTCGTTCGACCGTGGCTCTCGTAAAACTGGATTCGGATATGCAGCCTTTCGTCGTGGCAATTTTTTGCTCCAAGGAAAAGGCGGCACCGGACCTCGTGTGGAAGTATACGATGCCGAGATGGAAGGCCTCGCCCAAGCAGCTGAACACTTCACATCTTGGCTAGACACACACCGTCCGACAACGCTCCCCCTGCACATTATCTTCTACTCAGATAACACCGCGGCCCTCCAGCGCATATTCCCCACCACCCCAGGCATCGCCCAAAATCAATCATCCCGTTTCAGAGGGTGCATCCTTAAGCTCCTCGACGAACGTCCAGCGTGCAAAATCGAGTTGAAATGGGTCCCGGGTCACCACAAGATCAGGGGCAACGAGAAAGCCGACACCCTAGCGAAAAGCGGATCACTCCTCCCCTCCATATACCCATACTCAGCATCTAACGCGTATGTCGGCAACTTGAACAACCAACGCCTGCTCAAAGACTGGCCACTACGATGGGCGAACGATCCCTCACAAAACTGGCCCACAGAGTATTCTATGTGCAACGTCTTCTGCGTCTTAGCAAACCATTCAAATCACTCTCGCGAAATCATTCAGCGACGAGTCCAATGCGTACGGGACACGCCTTCATAGGCCAATACTATAAACGTTTTGTACCAGACGAAAACGAGACATGCTGCTGCGGGGAACGCCTCGAAACACGAACCCACATCCTCCTAAACTGCCCTTGTACGACGACTGGAGACCCCTACTCCTGGACTCAGAAGGCATAATTAACATCACTGATCTCTTCGGAACCGACGCGCGATCTGAGCGCACTTCTAAGTTCATTGACCTCAGTGGAGCGTACGAGAAAAAGTCATCCGAATAACGATTCCCTACGATACAAGACAACCCGCCGACGAAGGCCGCTTCCAATCTCGGTTACGATCCCGTCGACGAAAGTGTGAAGCGGACACCAAGGACTCCGTTTGGCATTGGGTGTGGTATCTCAGGTCCAAGGGTCTGGACGTCTGCGGTCATGGACGTCTTCTCTATTTTTATTTCCTCTTCAGTGTATGTACGATACCCCCTGGACCTTCGGTCCCCTGCCCTTGGCGCCCCTTGGGAGCAGCGGGTAGTTGCAGGCTAAATATCGAGATATTCATCATCATCATCATCTACAGGACCCGCACGGTCATCGGGTACTTGGCGCCAGTCGTTTGGCAAAGGGTTCGCTTCGACGTGCGATAAATAGTCCAGCGCGCGCTGGATCGGATCCAATCTGCCGTACAAGCACTATGAATCTCGAGCAATAGATACGAGAAGTAAGATACGATGAACCTTTCCTCAAGCCTCTCAATTATTTGCCTGTCAACCTTGTAGTTTTGTCTCTGGCGCTGGCGCACATTCTCTTATAGAGGATTCGAAGGGCGTTGTGCAGCACTTGGCTAACCCGGCCAAGCGGTATCAACAGCCACTTGATGACTATAAGATGGCGGATCTCTGTCGAATACATCACTCCATACTGTAGCATATTCATTGTTATCGATAAATTACTGGGACCCACAATCCCCAAAATTAGACAATTTCTAACTCATCATCATCATGTACGTGCAAAGAGCGCGAGGAAAGAGTAGTAGCTGAGGATCCGGCTCCAATTGCATTCGGTTGTTTCACCGACGACGCGCTTGGGGGGGCGGCGGGGATGCTTACCCCGGACCGAATCTTGGGCCCAGGCCAGGGCCCAAGTTTGACTTTGGGCTTGGACGACTGAAGTTCATTCAGTACCTGGACCTGAATAGAGGATCAAGCTATTATTTACTTAAAGAGTTAAAAGTATTGAGACTCACAGTCTTTTCATCATCTCGAAGTCTCTTTCCCTGCTTTGCCGTAGGATCAAATCTAATGCGCTGGATATCCGTCGCAGAGAACACCCTTTTTCGAGGCCGGGAATCTTCACTACTTGCGACGTCGTTGTCCCTATCCTTCGGACCAGGCTTGACGAGTTTTCCGAGGATAGCCTCCCTTGCCTTGGCGAGTGTTTTGGCTCCCTCACTGTTTCCTCCATCCTTCTCCAGCAGTTTCTGAAGTTCGAGTTCTTGCACCTCAGCTTCCCTTTTCCTCTTCTTTCTCTCATGCTTTTCGCGGCCCATAGCTTCGCCGACGTACTCCGGACCGCTAGAAGAAAAGGAAATGACTTGACCGGGCAGGACGTATGTTGTACTTCCACCTAAGGATGCAGAAGTCTTTGTGGCGGAAGGATTTGAGCCTGCGCGAGGGAGGAGGTCCCACTTTCTCGCCGTGTCGGGTGCCGTTGAGCCACGGTGCAGTGGGCCGGACGTGGATGCCATCCCACTCGTTCTGAGATATAATAAGAGTCATTGCGGATGTAGACCTACGTGAAAAAGAAAGAAAAAACCCTGGACGGGCCTAACCCAGTGGAAAACTCGGCCTGGAGGCGCGTCGACTCTGAATAGAGTGCTCGATATGGTACTCGCATATCTCGCTAACCCGCAGATCGCACCATGAACCGCAATGTTTTCCGTCTCTCTTTAGCGCGTGGCAAGTACCAAGATCTCTGGACTGGCCGATGATCACTATAGAACTTGCATTTTCGGGAGTTAGTGCAAGGACGTTATCTGTCGGATGGGGTTTGGCTGCTCCTTTCTACCATAGAAGGGTCCGGCCGGTTAGAGGGTGCATCCCTAATATAATAAAATGAATGCGCACCTGGAAGGGTTTCAGTATCTTTGAATTCAAGATCGCTATAACTGTTCCTTGGCGAAAGTTGGCGCAAGCTTCAAATGCCCCACCACTCCCACCACGATATACACGATCAGAAAGCCCGTCAAAATTCCGGATAGTAGAGTAACTGTCCGCCTCGAAGAGAATGAGATTAAGGACTGCACCGCCCTTGATCACCGCTTTGGAACTCTGAGAATCTGACCCTGTACGGCCGAAGTCGACGAGCTTTAGTGTGAGATATTTGCGACCCGATGTCTTCTTCGGGCCATCACCAGACGAGTCTGCAGTGGACTTGGCACGGAGACGGATATTGGACCACATTCTGCGATGACGGTTATGGTAACCCTATCCCCTGCGAGGGGTACTTCATAAGCCTGTCGACTGGGCGTAAGTCGAGCGACAAAAGACAGGCGCGATGGCGAAATATAGTATCAGCCTCTAAGATACTCTTGAAGGTCTTCATGGGAGAACTCCTGTGATCTGACATTAGGATTATAATGACATTACACAAATGTGATTTGTGAGAGAAGTAAATATTGATATGTGAATTCAGCTCGTGGCGTTTGAAATGAGGGTCATCGAATGGTGGTGGATAGTCTATGGATGGTGGCCCCACTGGCACCTCAGTTTGAGCCAGAACTTCAGTTTTGGGGTGATTTAACTGGTCCAGAGCATCGGCCACCTGTGAGGGACGAGCGACTGTGGGAACGGGGTCCGAGCGTTTTTCTGCGATGAGAATTAAATTCAGGTCCGGGAGACTAGATGACGGCTTTTGTGGCAGGGGACGCGCCTTTGTCAGCGGTTCGCTTGAACGCAAGAGCAGAAAGGCGACGTGAGGGGTATGTGCCATGGGTATCCTTAGATTCCTTCTTTGGCGATATCGATGGGGTCACGGGGACGCGTGTATCGTGTGTTCGCATTTCTCCTCCTCGTGGACCAGCTCGGCATCGAGTTCTGCCTGCAGGGCCGCCATCCGGGCACGCAATTGTCGTTCCTTCTCGGAGGACAATTGTTCCATGTGCGGCCGGTTTTCTCCGAAAACAGGCCTGTTTAGACTCCTCAAATATCACCGATGGGCCTGCAGCTATGGTCGTTGACCCATCTGCTGTGGACTTACGATTATCGCTGGAAGAAGAAGGTTCGTCATCACTCACCCTGAATCCTTCATCCATGAAGCCAGTCTACCTATGAATACCTAGAAACTTTACAACGCCGGAGGCTCGAAGTCGATGGCGTAACGTACGGAAAATATCCAAGAAACTACAGACCTATGTCATGGTGCTTCGCAACTATCAAGAAAGGGCCATGACCAGGATGCGGGAGACTTCTGGTGTACATCCTCTGGATGAGCCGCGGAGGGCGCTTGAAGTCGAATCGGGGGCCTTTCTGCTAGTAATGCAGAAGAGTTCACTCGTGGTTCAGCCCAAAATCATGCAAGCACAGGAGTATGGACTAACAAAGGAGCGAATAAGTCTGTATTCCCATATAGTGTGCTGTTTCTGCCTTGAATCTAACGGTGGAGTCCTCATTTTTATTTCATTTCTATGTATCTCCCAGTGATCACCCCGAAGGCACGTCTACATGTCGCACGCAGGCCGTGACTCTAGCAATGCTGAAGTGACCCGCCTCTATAGATGAATATCCTCCAAATTCCAATAATAGATGAGTTCAGCGCATCCAGTAAATCAAAGCAGACTGCCGAATTTGCGGCCGAGAAAGGACTTTGGACGCAAAATCCTCGCCGAACACCTGGCTCTCATCGTGGTTCCTTTTCACTCTCCCCCACAATCACCGATCCAGAGGTTATCCCTATATAGTTCGGCCTCTGCGTTTTCTTCTTTGATGTATCCCTCGAAATTTACTTTGTTTGCAGCTTCTTTCAACGCTTCAGTGGAGCTAGTACTGTTGCAATATGGATATAATTGATTCAGGTCAGGAGTAAAATTGTGCGACACAAGTCTCTGAGACCAGAATGGAGAGGACTCTTCCAGAGGGAATGTCTGGCGTCATCTACATCTGCCATGGGTGAAGCTCGTGCACTGATGACACACTTGGAATTTTCGCGCACCCTGCGTCTTGCAGACGGTCCTTCTTGCTTTCTGTCACCACCTGCCCACCCTCTGGAGAGTTCTGGCCAAAGTTGTGAGAACCCGCCCGCCCGAGCCCACCCGCCCGGCACAGTCGGCCGGTCTCCAGTTTCTCATGCACGAGCTTCCACCTTCGAGTGGAATCTTTCACACATCCCGCCAGGACTATCTAAAGTAAGATCTTAGCGCATAAGTTCACTAGCCTCAGCAACGACAGGCGATAATCACGTGGTACATGGTATTCGCGCTGAGGGAAGAATAGTCAAATGAATATGGAAACCAAAGACTATAAATAAGCCTGAGGGAACTCTGAATTCTTGAATATCGCGAGAGAATTCTGAGAGAGTGTGCTGAGAAATTTGATAGAGGAAGGGGTGAAAGAGGGGGGGGGAGGGAGAAAAAAAGTGGGTGTGGAGTCAAAATTAATTTTGGAACAATCGGCCCGCCATACTGAAGGGCTTCTGCAGAGCCCTGAAGCCAGACAACTACGATCGATATGAGATCATGGATATCCAATACCCCCATAGATCTTCGATCAAGACATCCTTTAATCAAACAGCAAGACTTTCTTCAGATCGATGTAGCAACAAATGCTGGACAATGGGATGTCATTAGGTTTGAGCTTCGTTCTCAACTTTGTGCCGCAGGCTCGAGACCGAGGTGAAAATCACCCGGGAGATGTGAGTGATAGTCGTCAACTGAGAACTCTGCTCTGTATATAGGGAAAATGCTGCGTCTTGCGCACATATTCCTTCGGACTAGAGGAGTCTTGTTCATTGTGCTTCCTCTCCCATATGTTCAAAACTCGCGATATCTGGACTTTCAGCGACTAACAGAAATTCTTGCGGCGGTGGGTTTCTCCATCGTCAAAGAGCGCCATAAGCAAGGTGGGAAGTTGATATATGTCCTCTGTCGGGCAGAGCAGTTGTCTGTTAGCGGAGAGCAGACTCACCTGGGGGAGGAGATTGCACCTGAATTATCAGCGGACTGGGCGGCGATAGAAATAATTTCGTCATTCTCTTGTGACATGCATGTATGTCTCTAGAGCCGGACTTTGGCACAGTGACTCC
The DNA here is from genome assembly GCA_014904985.1 of Hydnum rufescens UP504. Classification (NCBI taxonomy): domain Eukaryota; kingdom Fungi; phylum Basidiomycota; class Agaricomycetes; order Cantharellales; family Hydnaceae; genus Hydnum; species Hydnum rufescens. Next base: position 20,640 of record MU129258.1, read on the forward strand.
ATGGTCCCCTTCTAATAAGACACCTTTGCCTCCCGAACCGTCCGTCCCACGCTGCAGTCTACAAGATGTAACGGCAATATTACTGTACCACAAAGTGGGCGAAAATTCTTAAGTACAGTCGTCAGTGCACGAGCTTCGCGCACGGTAGACACTGTAATGGATGACGCCAGACATTCCCTCAGGAAGAGTCCTTCTCTCCATTCTGGTCTCAGAGACTTGTGTCACGATTTTACTCCTTACCTGAATCAATTATATCCATATTGCAACAGTACTAGCTCCACTGAAATGTGAATTTCGAGGGGTACATCAAAGAAGAAAACCCAGAGGTCAAACTATATGGGATAACCTCTGATCGAAATTGTGGGGGAGACTGAAAAGGAACCACAATGAGAGCCAGGTGTTTCAGCGAGGATTTTGGGGTCCAAGTCTTTTCTCGGCCGCAAATTCGGCAGTCCGCTTTGATTTACTGGACACGCTAAACTCATACTATTATGAATTTGGAGGATATTTCATCTATAGAGGCGGTCACTTCAGCATTGCTAGAGTCACGGCCTGCGTGCGACATGTGGACGTGCCTTCGGGGTGATCATTGGGTGTATATAGAAATGAGGTGAAAATGAGGCGATCAATGCATGGGACAGGGACCCACCTATCAAGGTATTCATCTTTATTTCCATCCAGTCAGCTGTGTTCCCAAAAAAGTCAGGGCCGACACCGGAACAGAGGTCTGCACTAATCGTACCCTTTTTCGAAGGTCAACGGTTCACTAACCACCATGATGATGTTTCTCCCGCTTGTCAGACTTAGACATCTCTCTTCCGTGATCATTGTATATAGAATGAGATGAAATGAGGCGATCAATCATGGGACAGAAGGTTTCGTCTTATTCCATCCAGTCAGCTGTGTCCCAAAAATCGGGACCGGGAACAGAGGTTGACTAATCGTACCTTTTCGAGTCAACGGTCACTGCACCATGATAATGTTCTCCGCTTATCAGACTTGGACATCCTGTAGTGCCCGCCAGGTGCATATTCACTGAACGTCGTTCCCGATGAGAAATACTATCGTGCGCGTGTAGTCTCAAAGTCAACATTAGATGGCACACGATCTGGAATGACATAAACGTACGAGGGATGCGGCTTCATCGTACTTGGATGAGATGTATCGCGAGGCGACAATCGTTGAGCCGTCCGTCACGAAGAAGTTCAAGAGACTTGGCTGTTCCATGAGCGTTAGCCACGGCAATACGATGAATGAAAATTTTCTCCATACTTCGGTAATATTGGCTTCCCGCGCCAGTTCATTCAAATGTCGAATGGTTTCTAGGACCGCATCGCGCAAAACCGCGGGGGAGAACTCCCGGGCATGGACATCCGGCAATTTGGAGAGATATAGGGCAAACGCCCACTCAGAATCTTGTAGAAGGCACTTAGACATATTCTAAAGAGATATGCGCATGGACTCCTCGACTCACCCGTGTTGCCTTGTGGGACCAGGAAAAGCTCGTCTGAGAGGCTGGCCTGCAGCTTACGCTTGATTTTGTCGAATTCTGCAATACCTCCGTTATGCATGAACTATAAATATGGGGAGATTGATAGTATCCAGATTAGGAGATTCTGAAGATCAAGGCTGACCATGATTTTCTCGTAGGACCAAGGGTGACAGTTGTCTTGTGAGAGAGAGCCTGCAGTGGTTGCTCGCACATGGCCGAAGACGAGGGGACTCTTCGTCTTCTCGGCTATTCGATTCAAGCTCGAATTATTCCACGCCTTGATTGCGATCTGTCAGAGTCGAGAAGCCGTAGAGGGGACGGTCGCGTACCGGAGTAATAGACTTGAACAGACAAGGCTGATGACCCAGCTCTTCATCCACGACGGAGTCGTACCAGCCTTGATGACAATTGTGTTTTTAGCATTACCCAGGCCACCACGAGGACGAAATACCAACCGACACCAAACCCGTCGCCATTAATTGGTCTCCGCAGATCCAAGCGTAGACGACTGTCGAAGGCCTGATTTATAATTGAATGCCGTGGCCGTGTCAGGAGTTACAAAACCTTGTAAATAATTTTTCCCTCCAATTTTGCCATTAGATACCCCATACATGGGCAAGTTGTATTGGTGTGGTACTTTTTACAGCCACAACACTAGCGATCGACAACTCAGCAGTCCAACGATGATGTCAATGTGTTATCCACTGACCGACACATGTTTCAAGGATATCACTTGTTGGGAAGATGAAAGCCAGAAGAAGAGGGTGTGATAAGGGGGAGCGCGTGGCATTCTAGGTTCCCACGGTCACGACTCGGATTTCTCCAACCTCTCCTTCAGCGTACAGCTCAAAAGCGCATTGCTCTTCCTGTCAGAGTAGAGCCTAAAGTATTCTTCGCTAATGAACGCAGTGTGTACATCTATGTTCTGTTGGCTACGGTGTCTCTAATGGATCTTGGTGACGATGGCTTCACTTCACTGTTGTGCTTGGGGGTCTTTCTGTCGGGTTGCTAAACTTTGGTGAAAAGTACACGCCGCTCCTGTGTTTTTGACCCTCCCACACCTATCTATCATTCAATAACTGCGGGTAGGTAGGCAAAATTAGCGTGGGCATGTTTTCGCTTATCGGTAATTTATATTCGTGTTTACTATGGCCCCTCATTTGCTTTTGCAGCCATGGCTATCATGGTATACGCTCCCGCGACATATCACTGGCGTGCATCCGCCATTCGACGTCGCAACGCAGGCCCATATGACGATCGTCTCGGTCCGGTAAGATCATGCCACTGTCACCTACTCGTTGTAAACGCTCGGAATGCTCATTGATTTGTTTTCTCCAACAGACTGTTCTTTGCTTTTTTCTTCTAGGTGTGCAAATGTGGTCCCAGTATATGTACGATAGACAATCTCATAGTGCGATAACCTGCTTCGGTTCATCGGACTATAGCCTTTGCAGACCGAGTTCTACCCACTCGATTCAGGGACAGCAATCAATCAATCTCGATTGGGGAAACCTGCCGAATCCATATTACCAACTAGCTTGCTCTTCTCATGCGTTTCGTTGTACCTTGTGCTCTCAGGATGCACAAGAATACCCCTACAGATAGCCGATGGATTATTGAAGATTTCACGACCAGTTCATTAGAATCTCATCCTCCGCCCCTACGAATGTCCCTCGCATCGTCTTTGACAACCAAACTTTTGCATTCAGTCCAAGCTCTATGGAAGCCAGTTCCAAGTTGGATCTGCCGACCAGCGAACGTGGAAGTCCAAGTCAAAGGAGACTATCGAGCTGCGACACGCGCTTGGTGGTGACATTAGCAGCGCACTATTAGGAGTGCCTTTACTAGTGCGCTTGTGGGACGTCTAAGAGTTTTGGAATGCCATATTTTTAGTTTAAGTTTTACAGCAGACCCATGCGTCGTCTCGATTCATCCCTCACTCATCAGCTCTACGTTCATTTCAAAGTTATCCAGAGTCATGCATGAAATACAAAGGTTCAGGTTCAAGTCATATCGAGGTGATCCACTTTTCTTTATCGTCCAGAGTTCTCGAAGCGGATAATATCACGGCCTCATGAAGCTCCTTGTACCGCTCAACCTCGACAAGGTGAGAGATCCGGTCGATTGCGCCTTTCGGTTTCAATGCCGCGAACGTGGTGTCGTTGACATAAGACATGACTTCCTCATGGATGCTGCCCTTAAACCGTGAATACTCCTTCAGCACAAGATTGACCATCGCAGGAGATATCCGATCCAATCCACGGGAATCTACCAATGTAAATAAACAGCTCATCACAATGGTGATATCGATCACATATCCCATGAGATATCGAAGGATTTCGGGGCTATAGTATGGCATAGGTTAACTGGAGCTTCATCTACGCTTGACTTGACGGACACCCGCGTTCTTTGGTAAATTCCATAGGCCCATGAGGCTAGTGCCACAGCGATTGCGGCCGGGAGGACAAATGGCGCTGAAGGCGGGACACTCGTAGCCACACCAACCGCGGTGCCGATAATCTTTATGGTGTTATCGACGCTGAGTTAGTTCCGTCTCAGACTGTGTCATTTAGATCTAGGGGACAGGGCGATGCATACAGAGTCGAGGGCTTCGGCAGGTTGCTCGCAAGATCTGTCACCAGATGCGTCATCAGGCCTCGAAATTCTGGCGACTTCAGACACTACATACAAGAATTCGATTAGTGCGAACAATTGTTGCAACGACTGGTGCAAGACGTGCCTGATGGTTTGGATCATTAAAATTCCAGACGTTGACGATGTCATCATGGATGACCCCAATGTATTCATTAAGAGGGATGCCAGTAAAGGTTCCCGAGAACATATAGCCCCAATACTCTATGGAAACAAAAAGGTGGACGTGAGGTCGGAATCTCTCGTGTTTCCAAGATGGACGCACTGTGCCGCCCGACACTGGAAGGTATCACATCAGAATGTGTACGTTGGACCAGCGATAGGAAAAGACTGCACTGACTCAATCGATGTTGAGATCTTTGTTCCAAGACTACCTCTTTGAGTAACTGCGAAAAGCCAGCCTTCGAGATTCGGTGGCTCTGAATCAGCAGTACCCTCGCTTGTTGGTGCCTGGGTTTTCGGATCAGTGGCCTTTGTACGAACACCGAGGATAGAGTTCATTGTGAGGTTGATCAGTCTCTCGATAGTGTCTTTGTACTCGTGGTTCGCTAGAAATTCAGACTCTATGAGCGTGAGAATAAATGTCGTCCAACCAATAGTACACACTAGAAACCTCAGTCCATGTATGTCTATTGCCTGCCACATCATTGAGGAGCTTCGCACAGCTAACTTTGACGTCCTCTGTAGCAGTTTCTTTGGCTTGACGCTCCCATTCGACTCTGTCATCAACAAGAGACTCTGGGAGACTAAACTTCTTTTGGATCACAAGCTGGTCGTACTTGGTGAATACGACAATGATCGGGACTCGAGGGGATGCAGGATGATAGATCGCCAACGCTCAGCATAGAAACACCAGTTTCGAGAGAAGCGATCAATATACCCATGCTGGTATCGTCCTGGAGGAGTATTTCATCTCCTCGCTCAAAAACTCGACCCCCGGAAACGGGAATCTCGCAGCACAGCCTAGAGGCGTGAGAAATGAGGATCTCATGGGGGCACTCTGTAGAAAAGGCGAGATTATACGCACCAAATAGCATGTAACCTGTCCTTAAGCTCCCTTTCCGCGCCCTTCCTCTTGATGAACTCTTGAACCGTTTTAAGATTCTTTATATCTCCACCAAGGAATCCTTGTGAATCGTGTAGAATGAGTCGATGGTTGTCATCAGAGGTGAGTGGCTGATCAATATCGTGTTGAGTGGAATGGTCATTGGAGGTTCTCTACAGCATGCATCGGGATCAAGTAATGCAGGATTTGGGGAAGGAGAAGAGAACGCACAGTGAGGTTGTCGACACCGAATACTGCATTGATCACGGAAGATTTTCCCACCCCTGACTGCAAATGCTTTAGAGTGAGTGAAATGGATCAGAAAGGATGCATGGCTTACTTTTCCCACAACGAGTACCCTGAACCTAGCGACGCTACCTGACCTAAACACTGACGGGGGTATAGATGAGGAACGTAGCGTACCTAGAATCCTCTAGGAGAGTGTCGGTGATGGGCCTCAGCGGGGAGGAGTCCTGCGGCATGTTGGTAGGATTGGTTGATGCTGGTACTTGAAGTACCGCAGTCTCGCGCGAAGTTTTAGTGCCTGGATAAGTGGAACCCTCGGTATCAGGGCTAGCTGCACGATCCGGCATGGGAGAGCCGCGTCGCCAAGGGAGGAACTGGAGGAGTGGCATTATTGGCTAACAGATGGAGTACAGCGACAGTTTGATTGTTGGTGTATCTTGAAAACACGGAGGCCTCGTGCACAGTCTATTCATCAGAATAGAAGCTAGAGAAAGCTACGGACTGCTCGAATGAGCCGTGAGATCCTACCGAGGTGAGGCCGAGGACGTCTCTCTCCATAGCCGTAGCTGTCTAGTATGGCGATTGGTACATTCTTTGGCCAGAGTCTGTCCTAGTCCGTCAGGCAAAATCGGGCTGTTGTCCAGTGTGATCAGGAATAATCTGGGCAGCTCTCCATATACAGCAATCAGTTAAACTTGCGATCAGATCTAGGGCCTTCAGGAGGAACTTTGACCCTAAAGGTAGCAAATTTTCTGAAATGTACAGCCACTTTCGGGACATCAAATCCATAATATTTCCCTCTCTGGGTTGGCACACGAGTCTCCATGGTTTCCTGGTTCGACGTTACCAGATCAAGATGTGGCACTCAACCACACCTGTCCATAGAAGGTCCCTATCTTGAGGAAGCAACCATGGAGAGGTTTGTGCTTCTCGGAGAGAACTCAGAGAAGCTAGTCAAGTTGACATAACAGGAATGCTCCTGCCGCCTGGCTTTGACATTTTGTACAGATGTTATTTGACATTTCACATACGCAGACGCCCTCTCTCTTTCTTTCTCTACTCCATCAACCATGTGGAAATCCATCCGCAAGCATGTTAAGCTCCCCAAGAAACTCACCAAGAAATTCACCAAGAAAGAGGTCCCCAATGAACAAGTCTCTGATGAACAAGTCCCCGATACAGGAGTCCCTGACAAAGAAGTCCCCAACAAAGGAATCTGTAATAAAGTACTATGAATTGGATGAGTAAACTGTTGTGAACTGAGGGTAGTTGAACATGTAGCCTAGGGAAGCGCGTAGAGAGATACGAAAGGGGAAAGCAAGGAGGTAGGATATGAGGGAAATAGGCAAGGCGAGCAATATGAGCGGCTCGAATGAGTGCGGTCGTGTGAGTTCAAGAAGGGTGTAGCAAGGGATGTGCTTCGTAGCGCGTCCTTAATTCGACTGACTTGAAGATCCTACCTAGCCTGGCTAGGTAGTAATCTCACTTCCTGTTTGGCCTGGCCTCATGTGGAAGTGGAGTGGATGGGCGACAGAAGAAGGCAGAGGGTTACCTGGAATGATGATGTCAGGATCAAATTGACATTTGCTTCCGCCTAAGGACTTACCTGTCAGAGTATCATTCTTCATCAACCCTATCATATGGCGCCTACTTCCTCAAATGCTCTTGTCTCCTCTCTCCCTCCATTCACTACGGGGGTTATTGTCATCCTTGCCATTATTGGCATTTCTCTTATTATTATTGCCCTCGTTCTATCAGGCCTCGGCCAGCGGGCTATGGGCTGGGTAGTCAACCAGTGGCAGCATTGGCGCCCTTGTCAGCACCTGTCATTCCCTCGCTCCCCACGTGAGTCCATGGAGTTGCCAATCCAGACTCCCCCTCCTCCTCCTCTACCCCCAGTCCCTGAATCCACATCACCTGTCCTAATCCATACTCCATCCACATCATTATGGTCCTTTGACACTTTGGACACCTTTGGAGTACCCAGGCGTACACTGTCTTGGAAGTACATATGCTAAGGGGGATACATATGGAAGTTGGGGCATAGCCATGTGGAGGTGTGCACAGGATTCGTAACACGGCTGCGTCAGCTTAGTGAGGCTTAGTGATGGTGGCTGTGGAGGCTGACTGATGGGCTGTGGAGCCAGCATTCTAGGAGGATCCGGAAGGTTATGGAAGACGGCGGAAGGCTCTGGAAGGTTGGAGGCTGTGTGCAGGAAATAGTATTTATAGCCCTTCGCAGTTGGGGGATCACCAGTTTCGATCTCTCAGGATTCCCACTGCGATAGGTGCGAGACTTGTGTGTCCCTTGTTGTGTGGTGTATACTCAGGATTCCCACTGTGATAGTGTGTGGTTAATTAGTCTCCTTCCTCTTTCTGTTTGTGGCTTTGACGGCAGTGTCGCCCTGACAGATGATTTGTTAGTAGCTTAGCCGATAGTGAGTACTCACTGCTCAGCTCTTGTATTCTCGCATTCCTATGAATGGCGTGTTACTTCGACTCACACTGGGAGTAAAAACAATGTAGAATTCGATGGGAGAAGCCGTGGGCCTGCCACGGCAGCTCCCTGTAGTCGCGCAACGTATGTACATTATGATTACATAATCACTATACTACAGTGCCCCCCTGTATATACGATGCGTGACCTCTAGTCCGCCAATATCTCGTCCAATATGATCTCATAGATTTCCCTCACGCCCACCCATCTGAAGTATTCCGTATTGTATGTGCCGCGAGCCAGTAGCAACATAGGAGAGACCTGGGGGGAGGCATGGGCGGCAAAAGCCAGCAGCTCACGGAAGACGCTGTTGGGGTCCAAAGGGACCGAGAAGCCTAGAGGGGAGACATAGGAGAGGTGCTTACGAAGTAGGGCCTCCAGGTCTGAGGCTTGATGGCGCTGCGAGGTCGGAGACGCCGGCCCTAGGGCCCATAATTGCTGCACCTGTCCTACGAGGAAGGCCGGTGAGAGTGCGTATTGTGACATTAGGTGAGAGCTAGAGCCCTGCACCCTGGGTGGGAGACTCGTCACCCCATGTAACAAGAGGACCATCTCTTCCTGCTGAAAGTGGGGAATGGGATGTGAGGGGTGCCCTTCCAGACCAAGGGGAATTGGGAAACTCTCGAGGTGTTCCCTGCCTCTTACTCATATTTTTTGTGTGACTTTGGCCTTTGCTCTGGGGCTGAATTCTCGCAGGGTGCCAGGAATTGCGCTGGGGTGTATTCCTGCGGCAGAGGGTTCAGCGGGGTATTGGAGGAAAGCCGCTCATTGATTCTGAATGGCTAGGAGGGCCTGGTCATGATCCTTGTAGGCGATAATAGTTGTACATAGGAGGCGGAGCCACAAGTGTATGAAGGGCTGTATTTCTCGAATAGTTCACATTCCAGTTCATCTTCAGACCTGAAGTAGAGGAAAGGGCCAAGTGTACCAGAAAGATTCCTGCACGGACACACTCTTCGTCCCAATCGGCTTCGGTTCCCACGGTTGATGAGCCCGACTCCCCCGTGGACGGTGATGGGGCTTCCTCCGGAGGCTCCTGGGGCGCTGAGAAGTCCTCGAAAGGTGGAGGATTCATGTCCTTGAAAGATGGGGGGTCCTCTACTGTAGACGCCATTGGGATTGGTGGAGGAGGAGGGCGTGGCATGTTTCATGGGGCTGAAGGGTATAGGGGGTCCAATTCCATACGCTCCAGCAGGTCTGGCGGAGCCCCATAAGGGTGGGCATACGGGTCCACTAGTCATTGACGCAGAGGGGCAGTATGGAGGAAGGCTGGGAATGTTGGGGGAATGATCCAGTTCCCTTGGTTTCGTTTGGCCCATTTCTTGCAAGTCTCATAGTTCTCGTGGAATAGTGGTAATGGAGGCTCGTAGCGTTTCCTATCCGTGAGCCCCTTGAGTGAAACGGTTTCCTTTCCTAGTACCTCCTGCATCTCCTGGAGGACTGCCGTAGCGTCAGGTTCCCTGGTGCTTGTCAGCCAGCGGACCATTCGTGCTACATAGACCTCGCCACTTTCTCCCCTCGGCCACCTGTAGTTGGCTCCATGGAGGCAGTGATAAGGGCCCAGTGCTGGTGCTTTGGTGGCGTGCCCTGGGCGCACCACCCAAACATCCACTGGGCTCAGCACCTCCTGTGCTGCGATAGCCTGGCTCAGCTCCCTATGGAATTGTACCCATGTCTTCTCCCATGTGAATCCTTCCCCGAATCGGCGCGAAGGGAAACGCTCTTCAGCGTGGGCTCAGGCTCGGGCCCAGAGGGGTGATTCCTCTGCCGAACCCTGGGGGAAGAGCTCTACCGGTGGCTGGGAGTTAGCCTCGTGGACTGTCCACACTGGCACTCCCAACTTGGCCAGGCTTTCGCCAATGAATTTTGAGCGGGTGTTGCTGGCCCTGACCATTAGCCCCATTTGGCATACTGCACCTGATGCTGTAGACTTTTTGCATCAGAAATGGTAACTTACCGTGGGTTTTTTGCATCAATTACGGTAAGTTACCGTTACTGTAGTTGATGCATCAATCCCAGCTGTTGCATCAGGCTACATTAACCTCTATTATTCTAATATTGACCGAGGGTTCAGTTGGGTTCTTCATGGATTTGAATCCATTTATATCCTATTTAGGATGGTTTCCATATTAGGTTGATTTCTATATTTGTACTATGGTGCCACGGTTGATAGTGGCAACAAGTAATCCCCAACTCTAAAGCCGAGTATCACCAGTACATGCTACAGCCCATGCCCGGCCCCACACCAGTGTATCCGTCTCAGACATAGATTGATTACAACCAGTATGTACATAAGTAGAGCAAGGCTGCTAGGGTTGTCCTAGATCTAAAGTATATGATCAGACTACAGATACCATACCATAAATATGGATTGTTGGGGACCATGTGAGCTTGAGAGGCCTCGAGCCAGAACCCGGTGCACTGGGTATCATTTGGTTCTCATCTTGGAACCCACCTGCCTTGCTTCGTCTCTTCTTCTCTGCTGTCGTACCAGTTGACGACGGTGCGTTCGATCACTCAGATGTTGTGCTCGACCGCTTGGGTGTTGCAAGTGGTTGTTTCATTGCAGAGTCCTTGGGCATGTTGGAGTTTCTGCATTGCAACAGACTCGGCGGTTGAAGAGGTGTAGAATGCCTTACAACTGGGGCGTCGGGTTCTGCAAATTCTGAATATGGATTCGATTTGGGAGGTGATGCTGAGGCACCTCGGCCAAAGGCAGTAAAGGAAGAAATGGCCTGCTCTGCGACTTGTGTGAAAGCAACCACATTGGGGGGCCAAGCCCTCAGAGAAGGACGAAGGTGCAAAGGAAGAGCTGATGCTACTGCAGGACCACTGTCTTGGGTATTGGCGCTAGTGCTAGGGACAAGGGAGTCCTGATAAACGGAGATAGGATTTGAGGTCCTGGAGGTCATATACGTGATACTTGAGTGACGTGGTCGGGATTGTCGTTGTTGCTGTTGATTTTGAACATGACTTGGGTGGTGGAATACGTTAGGGTCACTGTAAGTCATAGGTTGTGGGACAGCCATGGCGAGAGGCGTGCTGTCTGGATGAGGGACTATGAAGCTGCTTGTTAACGAGGTAACAGCTTGGGTGTCAGTATTTTCTGCAACGAGTTTCTGAATGCTTCCTGAGGCTTCCGAGTGTGTGACAATTGGTGGGAGGTCGAGAGAGATAGGCACTCTTCTCCCACTGCTCAAAGCTCCTGGAGTAGAACTGTCTTGAGCAGAGGAATTGGCCATTGGGCCCGGTGGGGTCTCGCCGCCATAGACCGTCTTCGGCCGTCCATCATCTCCCTCTGTGGTTAAGATGCCAAGCTCTTCTAGAGCAAGTGTGATCTCGTCCTTCCACATTTGACCCTTTCGAAGGTTCAATCTGTCACAGAATCAGTTAGCGATGAAGTAGCCAAATGACCAGAAATTTACTCATGAAGGGAGGCTGAAGTGCTTCTTAGAGTGTTGGCATCGCTTTGGAGTGGAATGAACCTCAGGAGATGAGAATGACGTGTTCTCAGGAATGGACATCTTTTTTGATCGGTTGGACTTGGGGTTGACGAGGGAGCAGAACTGCCAATAATAAGGCCTTCTACCTCGTCCTCATCTATGGCACAGAACATCCCCGAACTCCCTGAGAAGGTAGCCTTGTACTTGCGAGTAGAGAAACTCTCCTGCCATTTGTCCTGCACGATGATATCGGATCTGACACGGACGTCAAGGGGAAAGGTGGACAGCATCTGTGCAGAGAGTGCATTGATCTCGAATGTCTTGATTGAAGAGTTCTTTGATTTGGGTTTAATGAAAGACGTCGAATCTGAGTAAGAGCGGGCATGTGGTGCAACGGTCCACGCGGACCGGTGCATTGGAGGGCGAGGGAATGCAGGAGGAAGGATAAGCAGGCTACTATGAGCATTGATGTCTTTCATGCTTTGGGTGCGTGCCGTAATGACAGAAGATGATGAGCACGGCCGCAAGTGGTAAGAAGATGAGGTACTGGGCTTCGAGATTGCCGTACTAGAACCTAGAGGATGGTCCTGGGAAGGCTCAACACCTGGAACAAGTGAACCAATAAGTGAAAAAAGGCTTGGGCTTTTGCGACGCCACACCGAGAATCTTGACATTTATGAGTCAGTCACATGGTTCCAAGAGAATTTCTGACGATACATACATGAGAAACCTTGCTCTCTCCAGCATTTTCCAGTGCGTACGTATTCTTTCTGGGCCACTGCTTTGGCATTGAACACGGGCAAGCATGTCGCGAGGGAGAGCAGATCCACTCAACATAGTGGTGGGGAAGGATCCATTGAGTGATTCGCGATGGGCATGACTTGTACTTGGGTGGCATCAGAGATCCTTGGGCAGGAGATGTTGGTGAGTATCGTGGAGATGCAGGGCTGAAAGATGGACTAGTAGGGGAATATCGAGGCGAGGTGGGACTGAAAGATGGGCTAGTAGGTGAGTATCATTGTGATGTGGGGCTGAACAACAGGACCGAGGGCTGTACTGTGGGCGGAAGGTCGGAGAAGTGAGGGTGTAGTGAGAATTCACCAGAGACGCCAGATTGAGCATTGGTGATGTTGGCAATATTGCAGTGCCACAAAATTGACTGAAGAAAGGCGAGGTTGTGAAGGGCGGAGTGTGAAAAGGTGAAGTTGCAGGTTTGCCAAATGAAGGAGGCGTGCAAGGTGGGGTAGACGAGTGATTCCCTGGGGGACTGGGGCTGCATGGGGATGCACGAGGTAACGCAGAGTCTGGCCCAGCTCTAAATGGACTCTGACCGAAGCCCAGCAGGTACGAAGCAAAGCCGGCAGGATCATCTTCACCACTCTGAGCTAGTAGCGAGAACGCCACAGCATCGCCTTTGAACGCCTCGTCGTACATAGGTGAGCTGGAGTCATATGGTATCAGGCCCCCCAGAGTGGCAACCCCATAACCAGCGTGAGCAGCTAGCATGTTTTGAACCGGAAGGCAATGATCAACGATGACATCTTTGAGCATGTCCAGAACGATGTCAAAACCGCCAGTCCCCATTGGTGCCATTTGCCCAATTACGGGTTTGGCCAAGATTTCAGCCATCAGGGCAAACGATTCAGCTGGGGTGAATGGGGGTATGAACGGAATAGTGGCCGACTCAACGTCAGCATTTGCCACAGCGCTGAAAAAAAAACATCACTATATACATGTGTTTCCAATGAATATCATCAGAGACTTGGAAGCAGCAAGTGGGAAACCAAAGATACAATGAAAGTCGACAAGAAAGGGAATACATAGAGAGAAAAAACTGGTCCTCAATCATCCTCGGAACTATTGCCATGATCTTCGAGCTCCAACCACAAAGGATTGTCCACCGATATCCCTTGGGGAGTTTTGGGGGGGCTGGAGGATCCGAAGAAGTATTAAAAGAGGTATACCAGAGATGATGGAAAAAATCAATTCGGTGTTGCAGAATTCGAGCTTGTTTGACAGCGTAGGCTTGAATGCCTTCAGCAAGTTTGGGAACATGTGTTGATTGTGCAGAGGCTCGAGAGTCCCAGACGTTGGCTCGGTGTTCCAAAGATATGAGAACTCGCCACATCTCCTCCTGAACAATCAGGACCTCTTCCAGCCACCTCTCTTTCCGTGCTCGGCTTTTTGACCACTCCACCTGTAGAGCTAATGAGTTAAAGTTAATATGTAAGGAGCCCAGTAACAAGAAAATAATATGCCAAATACCTTCATGCATTTCCAAATCACCGTTGTCACTTGTGCCATGTGCCATCCAGATCCATGACACTCGTCAGTGACCTTTGTGAGGCCCACTTCGCATGTTGTGTCCACCATCCTCATGCTCAGACATTACACGGACGTCGCCTTGATCCAAAACCTTGAGTGTGTTCTCCCACTCACCGGAGCCCATGAGCTGAAGATACGCTTGTTGCGCACAGTGATATCTCTTGGCAGCTAACTTTGTCTTTCCGTCTGCCTTATCTAGAAGCATGCAGGCTCAGGTGTTCGGACACTGGCCTCGAACTTCGTGATGTTTATAGCTGAGGAGGTGAGAGAGCACGCATAGGGAACGCCAGACTTCAGCAAGAGAATCAAGAGCTTGTGCAAAGTGAAGCTTTGCACTCATTTCGGCAAGACTTTTGGCAAGGGGAGAAATCCGCAACTCAGGATTAAGAGCGTGTGGAAGAAAAGCGGAGATGATTCCGGAGACAAGGGGGTGTCTGTGATTATATTGACAGTGATGAGCAAGGCCGTTTCAGGCATGTATACCTGTTGGATAGAACGAAATGCAGCTATGCGATTAGACAGTGCAAGTCGACAGCTTTGAATATTGGCAGATTGGGTGCTTGTGGGTAGCGATCCAACCACTGTGACATCCCTCGCTAGCCGCTGCCTCCACAAGAACGAGTAAGACAAAAAAAACTAGGTGAAACAGAGTTATGGATACATACTGTGCCTCCTCAATCTCCAGGCCAACACACAGAAACGATGTCGCACTTGTATCGTGGATAGCATGACCACCAGTCAACGACAAGTGGCTCTGCTCTGATTCCAGCAGTTCTAGCTGGACGTCCGCTTGTGTTTTAGCTGACCGCAATAGAATAGTGAGGTCCCGGGAATGGAGGCACTGATACACAGAAAAGTATTACTCACACGAAGACCTAACATAGTAGGGATTCGGCTTGGAACAATCTGCTTCCCATGCCAATATAGCATTCTCATACTCTCGAACCGTCGCCGGGTCCAGTCCACCTGTAAATGATTCGAACTGTTCGACATGCTTTGCACTCTCAACTTGGGCAGTCTTCAGCTTCATAAGAAGAGATTTCCCTGCATAAGAGGGTGCAACATCAGTCAAAAAAAAGTAAGATGACAAGGGAACCCACCTAACCCAATTTCCTTCCGGAAATTCTTGTCACCGAGAAGATTGTCCAACGTATCATGACATGCACCCTCACTCATCTCCTTTGTACTGTTCCCAGCAATGTTAATCTCCGCCCATTCCCGTTCAATGCCTTCACCATCCATGCGACCAACACCGGGGGTGAAATTAAGGGAATATAAGACACTGCATTCAGATTTATGGGCAAGTGCATGGAGCTTGGGAAGAAAGAGTTTGACAGAGAGCTTGTCCAAATCAACCCGCAGTTCCAGCCTGGTCAGCCAATTATCAGTATCTAATTAGATACTTTGAAGGTTGCATTTATATGCTCTAACTAGATATCAGACCCGGGGGCCCCCAGGGGCCCCTGCAATTCAGTCGAGGGGGCCAGTCAAGCAGCCCAGGGGCCCCTGGGGCCCCTAGCCATTAGGATTATTGATTTATTATTTATTTATTTATTTATTATTATTATTATATACAGTACACTAGGCTCGCCCAGTGGGGCTCACCCATGGACCCAAGAAGAGCAGCCACAGGCTGCTCTTCTTGTGCACTTGGAGCAAAATGGAAAATGCATACCTTAAATGACCACCCCGGCCACAGCAGGGGTGTGCTTGCATGGGATCCTGTTCATGCGTTGGTGTGGCCTCGTTTGCCTATTTGTGTGGGGCCCAGTGCGCACGTCTTGCGGGGGCTTATTCGGGGGTTCGCACGGGTTCCTGTCCAGGGGGAGGTTATTTTGTCACCTAAAATAGGTAAATGTAATAAAGCGCAAGAAGAGCAGCCCATGGCTGCTCTTCTTGCGCGATTGTAGCTCCAGAAAAAAAAACTTACCTTGAGAGTACCACAGACCCGCCACAGCGGGTGTGTGGTACTCGCACGTTCGCAGTTTCATTCATGGGATTTGGTTTTGCAGGGTGGGTTTGGGGTTGTGGGGCTTCGGGTCATGGGTTTCGGTTTGCGGGGTTTCAGGTTGCGGGTTTGCTGTTGGGGGTTCGTGCAGGGTTCAAGATCTAGAAAAATAAAGGTGTTAGTTATTAAACATTAAAGCATCGCAAGAAGAGCAGCTTACGCTGCTCTTCTTGCACCACAAAAATAAAAAAAAAAATAAAGATAAACTCAGCTTGGAGTACCACACACCCGTCACAGCGGGTGTGTGGTTTCGTTGGCTCTGCATCGTTTCGTGTCTTCAGTGTGGTCCTTCGCATGTGGTGTTCATTTGGCATGTGGCCTTCAGCGCGTGGGTTACCGTCTAGTGGGTGTCCATGTGGTGCGCAGTCGTTTTGGGGGGCTTGGGGTTCATTTGGCGGGTCTTTACTTGGCGGGCGTGTGTTCCGTTCATTGGTTGTGGGTCAGCCGACAACCTGGAAAAGCAGATACATTAGTTAGAAATTAAAACCAGCACAAAAAGAGCAGCTTTCGCTGCTCTTTTTGTGCGGCTGTATCAATTTGGGGGAGAACTCACCTTATATAGTACCACACACCTGCCGCAGTGGGTGTGTGGTCTCTGGTTCACTCATTGGGCACATCTGGTGTGTTGGGCGCATTCTCGTGTGTCACGTTCTCATGTGCCGCGTTCTCGTGTGCTGCATTCTCGTGTGCCATGTTCTTTTTTCTTGCATTTCTGTTTGGGCCAGCGTCATTTGACGAGGCCCCGCCGTGCCTTGACCAGGTTGTGATCTAGAATAATAAAAGACAATAAAAGATATGTTAGTAAAAAAATCTAAAGGAGCGCAAAAAGAGCAGCAGCAGCAGCTCTTTTTGCGCTATTGTAGCTACTACAATAAAAAAAGAAACTCATCTTATATGACCACACACCCGCAGCGGCGGGTGTGTGGTCATCTGCTTCCCTTTTCGGGCGGTTGCCCTGCTTCCTTTTCTGGGCGGTTGCGGTGGGTGGTTGTTGTGGTTGCGAAGAGAACACAACTCAACGCCGGCAAATGCTGGCACTCAAAAAGCGCCCAAGTCTCGTGGCCACAAGCACAATATAAATTAATAGCAAGCACCTAGACATGTTCTAAATACTAAATAATAAATATTTATCCAAAAATGTGAAAGAAGATCATGATAATAAGTTAGGGCTCAATAAGGCATGATAGGCCTATATTATAAAGTGGATTGGGCCACTTCTATAGGTCAGAAGTGGCCCAAATTTAAATATATTGTGGGTATATGTTCCCCCTACATGGGCGACTAATTATACTGGGTGTTCCTTCCATTTTTCAATTTTTCACACCTTCAATTCCCTATTTAGGGAATTGAAGGCGTGAAAAATTGAAAAATGGAAGGAACACCCTGTATAATTAGTTGCCCACATAGGGGGAACATATACCCACAATATATTTAAATTTGGGCCACTTCTGACCTATAGAAGTGGCCCAATCCACTTTATAATATAGGCCTATTGTGCCTTATTGAGCCCTAACTTATTATCGTTATCTTCTTTCACATTTTTGGATAAATATTTATTATTTAGTATTTAGAACATGTCTAGGTGCTTGCTATTAATTTATATTGTGCTCGTGGCCATGGGACTTGGGCACTTTTTGAGTGCCGGCATTTGCCAGCATTGAGTTGTGCTCTCCACAACTGCACAGCCACACACCGAACAGACAACTGAGAGAGGCAAGCCAACGACCACACACCCACAGCAGCGGGTGTGTGGTCATGTAAGGTGAGTTTTTTTTTATTGAAGCAGATATGCCGGCGCAAAAAGAGCAGCGAAAGCTGCTCTTTTTGCGTGGCTTTGAATGTCATTACTAACATTATTCTTTTATTATTTTAGATCATGGCCTGGTGGCTCGAAAGAAAAACCGGCCAACAACGAGGGCTGAATGGTCAGGGTCCAAACGACAACGCACCAACCAAATATGCAACAAACAAAAAGACGCCAAACGATGCCACGACAAGTGAGAACGTGCCCACCAAGTGACCACACAAACCACACACCCGCTGCGGCAGGTGTGTGGTTCTATGTAAGGTAAGTCCATTGTGCACCTCTAATAGCCCAAAAAGAGCAGCCAATGCTGCTCTTTTTGGGCTGGTTTTAATTTTTAACTAATATATCATCTCTTATTCTAGACCATTGCCTCAACCACAAGAAACCCCTGCCAAACAAACCCCCCCTCCCCGAAACAACAACCTGCGCGCCACCCCTGAATCGTCACCTGCCGAAACCGTGCCAGAAGACCACGAGAGCCACAAGAACCATGCACCTGCCAAAGGGGTGTGTTGGTTTTCAAGGTAAGTACTTACCGTCACGCAAAAGGAGCAGCCTAGGCTGCTCCTTTTGCGTGGCTTTTCTTTTTTATTTATTTTGGCTCTCGACTAATGTTTGATTTATTATCGTAGGTTGTCCGTCTGTACCCACAACCTGCACAAACCACGAATTGAAAACCCCGACCTGCCAGAAAAAACCTGGGAACAGGGATGCACAATGCAAGATGCCAGAAATGCCAGACGGAACCACACACCCGCTTTGGCGGGTGTGTGGTAATACTAGGTATCTCTAATCCCACTGGTGCCAAAAGAGCAGCAGAAGCTGCTCTTTTGGCACCTCTGTTTTCTTTTTTTTTACTGGAAATGAGGCATATACCATGCACTGAGAACACCCCAAATGAACCACACACCCGCTGCGGTGGGTGTGTGGTAATATATAAGGTAAGTAAATGTAGTGTATGCAACTGCACAAAAAGAGCAGCAAATGCTGCTCTTTTTGCGCTGGTTATGATCTCTTACTAACATATTATCGATTTTTCTAGGACATCGCCTGAACCGGAACCCACCAAATGAATGCACGCCAAATGAACCCCCCCCCTCCCAAACAACCAACCGCTGAATGAAGGCCCACCGAATGCAACCCGCCAAACGAGACCCACCAAGTGAAGACCCACCAAATGAATAACCACATAAACCACACACCTGCTTTGGTGGGTGTGTGGTAATACAAGGTATGTTTTTATTACTGTAAATACAGTGGCGCAAAAAGAGCAGCAAAAGCTGCTCTTTTTGTGCTCCTTTGAATCATTGATACTAACATATCTATTATTTTAAACATGCCCGCCAAACCAGAGGCCGAAACACGACACGCCAAGAACACCCCCGGATGAAACCCAGTAATGGGAACGCATGGCACGAGGCTGCGGGGGCCCTGAATGAACCACACACCCGCTTCGGCGGGTGTGTGGCAATATTGGGTGAGTTTTTGAGTACAGTACGGTGCCAAAAGAGCAGCATCAGCTGCTCTTTTGGCATTGTCTTCAGTTTTTTTTTCTTTACTAACGTCTTATTATCTAGGTACCTCCACTGCGCGATACCCACCTGATGAGGTTCAAGATGAATATGAACGTGCGCAGCTGCCCGGACCCCGGATCTGCATGACACCGAACTAAATATGGTACCACACACCCGCTGCAGCGGGTGTGTGGTAATACCTGGTAAGTTATCAATTACAGGACGTACGACGGCGCCAAAAGAGCAGCAGAAGCTGCTCTTTTGGTGCTGCCTCTTTTGTTTTTTTTATTAACATATTATTTACCGATCTAGGTGCCTTCTCCCTCCCTGCGTGAAAAACCCCCACACGAAATACGGAGGCATAGCCCCTGACAACTGTGCCTGAGGGCCCAGCCCTCAAACACCCGCAACTGATGCGACCCCGGGCAAAGCACCTGGTAAGTTCTTAATTACAGGACGTACAAGGGCCAAAAGAGCAGCTTCTGCTGCTCTTTTGGCCCCCCTTGTTTTCTTTTTTACTAATGTATTATTATTTGTTGTTCTAGGTCCCCTCCAGAAAATCATGCCAGAGACGGGCTGGGCAGCAGTCTGATTCCCAATTGGGAGTGAGGTGCATGATAAGGGGAGGATATGTATAGTAATAATAATAATAATAATAATAATAATAAATAAATCATTATAAACAAAACACACCACCCCAGAGGGGTATGTAAGAATAATACTACAGTGGTGCGGGAGAGAGCCCTGGTTGAGATCTATAAGTTGGAGCTTGGTTTGATGTGTGAAGTCCCACACAGGGGCCCCTGGGGGCCCCTGCCTGAATCACGGAAATCAGGTTAGCCGGCCCAGGGCCCCTGCTATCAAAACCTCTAGTTAGACTATATAAATGCAAGGCTTGTAATATCTAACTAGATATACATTTGTGGCTGACTGAGTTGATCAACAACAACTCAACCAACTTTGATTGTGAATCTACTTACAAAATGCAACCCAACACACCCATAACTTACTCTTCAGACTCAGAGTCTGAGAATCCTGACATAACCAACATACGTTTTCAACCCATTCCTCAAGGTATGAGGACAGGTAACATTTTTCAATCTAGCTTGGTCATGCAGCCAGGAAATCTATCT
Source organism: Hydnum rufescens UP504 (assembly GCA_014904985.1). Taxonomy (NCBI): domain Eukaryota; kingdom Fungi; phylum Basidiomycota; class Agaricomycetes; order Cantharellales; family Hydnaceae; genus Hydnum; species Hydnum rufescens. Next base: position 40,802 of record MU129258.1, read on the forward strand.
ATAACAGAATGGACTTAGGTTGAAGATTACCTCATCTTCAGAGTTTCAATTCTGCTTAGCTCATCTTTGGAGTTTGAACTGGGCAGTGAGCCACCACATTCCATGTGATGGGAGCCAAGGTGCCAAAAACAAACACTCTCACTCAGGTTTGAACATGAGACCTCTTAATGCCATTACAGCAGCAGTCTACCTTAAACAACAGTGTTAAGGAGACCACACATTTATGGGGTAATTAGAATACTATGTACTGGCACCTCTAAGTGTTACAGAGTGTTAATCAATCCACTGTGTGGGGGGTTGTTAAATGGGGGGGGATTATTAACTTCAGAGGGGGGGGGTGTTACCAACAAGGGGGGGGGTGTTGCCAACAAGGGGGGGGGGAGGGGTGTTACCAGCAGGGGAAGTGGGGGTTGTAACAGCAGGGAGGGGGTTGTAACCAGCAGGGGGGGGTGGGGGTGATTGCCAGCAGGAGTGGGGGGTGTATTAGCAGGGGGGGGGCACTGGATGATAATATGGCCATATTCTGTAGAGTGCATGTGGGGAGCATTGTCTTGATTCCACATCTGAATTTGACATCCTCAGAAACAAGTGCATTGGCCCCAGAGTCCCAAATGCTATTCTGATATGAATTTCCATTTAAAATACCTTGATGAAATCCATTTCAATTTGGCATAATCAATGTGGTTATCTCATGAAAATACAGATTATATCATTTTTTAAATGCAGGCATACAGACTTATGGCTGTTAGTGAGAGAAAAACTTAATAGGAGATCAGGAAATCCTGAGTGATATACTGTACATCATGTGGATTATGTAATCAGGATGAGACTGATCCAATCCCAACAACAGAGGGCTGGTCTCAATCAGAACAGAAAAAAGAAGAGTGGCAGGGTTGGTTACATAAGGGATATCTGCACCAGTACAAAGGAATGGAGGATGTGCACATGATAGGTGAAGCTGGGGTGTAACAGCATCATGGGTTTGGGTTATGGTTGCAGGTCCATCACAGTACAGTCAGGCAACTTTTTCAGGGTACAGATATGGTTTCAGTTTCAGTTCCAGGTTGGCCACAGGGCCATGGTTGCAGGTTACAGCTTCAAGTCAATACAGGCTATTAGTTTCAGATACAGTGTTATGGGGTTGAATATGAGTTTAGTTTTGGTCATGTGATGAATTCACACACATGGTGGGACTCATGGACACAAGGAGGGTGGCACATGCAGCATGGGACATTAGAGCCAGGGAGACAGGAAACCCCACTTCACTGTGGGTTAATTCTAGGTAATCACAGAGCTTACATCATGTGGATTATGTATAAACAAGATTGATCCAATCCTCTAATACCAACAATGGCAGCTCACAGCAGCCACCTAAGGCAAGAGTTCAAGCTATGTATGGACAAAGCAGCCAAGCATATAAGGCAAGAGTACAAGTCACATGTATGGACAAAGCAGCCACCTAAGGCAAGAGTACCAGCCATGTATGGACAAA
>MU129259.1:0-14085 GCA_014904985.1 Hydnum rufescens UP504
TATGATTTCGAATACACCACTATGTTGTCTATGTACACCAGTGAGAATATCCAAAGAAAGGGGGCAAGGATAGATTGCATCATTCTCTGGAAAATTGAGGGGCCATTCCTAAGGCCAAAGGGCATTCGTTTGAACTGCCAGAGCCCTCAGTGCGAATGAAAGGCCGTTTTCTCTTTATCCTCTTCTTCCATCGTCATCTGGTGGAATCCTGCTAGTGCATCGAGGGCAGACAAAACCTGCAATCCTGACAGGGCCTGCAGGGTCTCCATTTGCCGGGGAATCGGGAACTCGTTGGGTATGGTCATGGCATTGAGCTTCCTGTAGTCTACACAGAATCGCGGCTTCCTGTTCTGGTATGCTATAACTACAGGGGCAGCCCAGGGACTTTTCAAAGGTTCTACTACCTCCTGGCGAATCCACTTGTCCATCTGCTCATCGATCACCTGCCTCTTTGCTGGCGAAGCCCCGTACATGGGCATGGAAACTGGGTGAGCTTCCTCTTTCATACGGATCTTGGTGATCGTTTCGAGGGTTCCCAGGCGATCATCAAACCCGAACGCCTGGATATGCTTCCTGATCAATTTCAAGGTCTTCGCCTTTATATCTGGGGGAGTGTCCGGAGCTATGTCGATGAGCTCCTCCAGTCTCTTGGAGTCATACGTAGTTGGGTCTGCGGGCTCTGACGTCTTAGGGCCCCACAGTTCCTCAGGTTCATCAAGTTCGGGAGGAATCTCCAGCACTTGCGACTTCGCCAACGCTTGATCTGACAATCCCTATCTCCTAATGATCCCCTGGCGATCTTCTGCACTACCTGGGCATAGGCCTTCAAACGCTGTGTTTGCTCATCATCCTTGGCACTATTGAGGTATTGCTCTGGGTTGTGTAAGACGCCTAATACGTCGCCCTTCCGGATCCATTCCACGGAGGGGGATGTGTTAGCTACTGCTAGTACGAGTTCCTTCGACTTGACCAGTGTCGAAGGGGCAGCTAGGAAGCTTCCATCACGGGTGGGGAGTACAACTCTCTCCATGAACCATTCATCACAACCCGTAGTTGGGCCTTCCACGGGAACCCTGGCGACCCACCCCACATGAATCTTCACGTCTGTGGTCGCTCGCAGTAAACGCGTCATGGGAGTCCTGCTTTTTTGTGTGTCACTGGGGTTTCTGGAAGCGGCCAAGTATGTGGCACGATTTCTTACTTCTGGGGGATGATGGGGTCGGACCTGAAAATCTTTGGTCGAAGGGGGAGTCGAGTGAGCTGGGACATTGAATCGTTCCCCTGGCTGGTTGATTGACAAACACATTCCTTGTGCCGATCTCAGTACGGAGACCTCGTAGTTGACCTGGAAGTCCTCTCCTAGCAGCACTGGAACGTTCATTCCCAGTATCACATAGGCTTCTTTGACGAACTCTAGCATTCAGCTGTCCGTCGTGGGCATGAAGACTCGGAGACTCACATAGCCTAGGATTTTCACTTGATTGGTGAGCTCAAAAAGGCTGAGTTTCATTCCTTTCTGTAATTTCGGGCAGCATTCCAGGGCTTTATAGCATTCCTCCGATATCAGAGTGATGTCCGCACCCGAATCCAGTCATAGGGAGACGTCTTCGATTGACAATGTCTTTGACCTCAGTTGACTCACTGTTATAGAGAGCCTGAACAAATTCTCCCTGCTCCTTCATGCGCAATTTCTTCTGGGATTTGACATCATTGGGGTATTTGCGCTCCATTTCCTCCTCAAATAATCGCCAAATCTTTGCCCTATAATACATCTTCATGTATACTTGCCACAGGCGAAGATGGCGTGGCCGAGGGGCGGGAGAATGAAGCAAGGTACTTGGTATGGACTTTGATGAACTCGCCAGCAGATTTTCGGGCTCTTTCTTCTTGCCGTCACCATAATGCCACTGAAAAAAACGAAGCAATGCCTATGGGAGTATAAGTGAGAAGACAAAAGGCAAATGATTTGAGAGACACTTTCCTTCTTTTTCTTGTCCAGAATTGCATTTTTATCGTCTAATCCTTCTTTATTGACGGGCTCAGTGTATGTGGCTCCAGGTGTGGGCTCTAATCATCCAGGAATGGACCAATGATAGGCAAAAAGTACTCATGTATCATGTTTGCACACCAAGGCTCCACAGTACCCTTAGCGAGTGCTTCTTTGTACCCATCAACACGCTCCTTGATCCATTTGAGGCAGGAGGTTTTTGCAGGCCACAGGTGAGGGGCCATTGAGTTATTTTGCAAAAAAAACAGTGTCCCCCAGACAGCCAGTCTATAAGCCCAGATAGAGGTGAGGTCTGGATGTGAGGGCAGTTCTACAGCTAGTATGGGACCCAACCAGGAGGGAGGGAGGATGCCAGAGTATTCCGGTTTGGTCACTCATCGCCCGATTAACACATCAGCTTTATCGTTCAACAAAATGCAAACCAAAGAGACACTGCCAGCAGGGGAGCCAAATGCTGAAGCAGTGACCAGGGAGGCACAAAGGCATGAGTCTTTGGTGTTTTTACCTGGTCAATGGGGCACTCGAGCTGTGCTCATCATCCGGATTCCTTGTTAGAATGTTGGACAGCATTAATTGAGGAGGCCCTCAGACAATTGGCGATAACAGATGATGTAGGTTGCCAAGAACATTTGGAGTTTGACAGAGGTGCTGACCTCATTAGGACGCTGAGACTGTGGTTCTGCCCACAGCTGATTCTACACAGGGGGAAGCCTCAGTCCTTGAGAATGTGAACCCTATGAGATTGGCTAGTAGGACAAAGACTCTTCCTGATAAACAGTGGTATGTAGTCATTGTGGGAACAGATGTCGGGGTGCACCAGTCATGGTGAGGTTTCTTCTTTCTTACTTCATACTCACACTATATCAATTTTATCTCGACCATAGGGCAAAGGTTGGACCTATGGTTGTTGGTGTTAGTGGCAGCATCTTTCATCGGGTGAAGGACCCTGAACAGGGCTATCGACTCTTTGATTCAGCATTGCAGGGTGGAAAAGTCAGACTCTGTGAGATGCCTACTCAAGAATAGAGACTCATGCAAATAATCATGTATTTGTTGTCCCTTTGTCTGATTGTCAACCTTGTTTCCTGATATGTCAATATGGCATAAATTGACATGAATGCTTCAGCAAAAGCCTAGAAAAATGAAGCCCATGGGAATAAATGATTCCTGTACCACATATTGATCTATTTCCCCCAAGATGCTGGGGGATTCTGCCAGTGGCATTATAAGCTGTTGCAACAGATACCGGGAGATGCCGGATCCTGGTGTTGAGTGCAAGCTTATGTCATTCATGGCTGCGAACGATTTCCACAGAGGCCCTATGTGATGCTTTCTTTTGTTCTGTCAAGGGGGAAGATTGTTCTGCTGATGACAACACTGCCCATGCTTGTGATCAACTCACTGCTGCTGTTTCTCCAACCTGGATGTGTGCATGCTCATCATACCTGTATGTTTCTCATGTTTTTTTTTTTTCTGAAGCATCATAAGGTGCCGTATCCCCAAATCCATGTGGTCCTCTCTGTATTGAGTGATTTCAGGAGGGGGGGGGGAGTGTGCTACTGATGACTGATATCCCGAGATACACCCATATAAGGAATAATATTATATTAAAGGACCGATATCCCTGGGATACACCCATATAAGGAAATGATATTACTAATATCATGGATATTAAAAATTCCGAAGCATCCCTAGTATTATTAACAACATAAATCCCCAGGAAGCAAATAATACACCAAAATAAATAAGAACGCCCAAAAAGGTCATATTATGTATAAGGCCCATATGATATATCCTACAGTTGGTTAAGGCATGGACTCGATATATGGATTCCTATGGTACGGTATCAGTTATAATGTATGATACTTACATGTTGGGGCTGGTGGCGCATACTCCTGGCTGCGGGGGATTCACTGTCCTGGCTCTTTGTCAGCGCCGCCACTCTAATTTCCTCTCGACCACTAGTGGTAGGCCCTCTTGACCTCCTTGAGGACCCTGTGCCCTGCGTCTTGAGCTCGATGTGGAGAGGATGCTGCCGCTCGCAGGCTTCCTTTCTACCTACGTCCTCCAAAGGAATATTTTGGTTTCTTGAAAGGTGACTTGTAAGGAGCGGGGAAATTGTTTCAAATGGCTGACTGATGCCGTGGACTCCTGTCGCGCCTGGAGAGGGGAATCGACGTTTGAATGGACGATGCCCGTCTCTATGGCAGCTATGTCCAGGGCTGGATATGCTGCGAATACTGCCCCCCACGGCTGCGAGACGTCCTGTTAGCATTTTCGTGTATGGGCCCACTGTATGCTGCTGCGTGATCACATGACAACGATGTTCCTTTCACCTTCAATGAAGGTTGGAAGCGGCACTAGCGCTTCCCTTAACCCCTAGGGCTTCTCTTTCCGTCGCTAAGTAATTCGTTTGGCCAGACTCAGGGATCTGCTCCAGTAAGGCAAGTACTCGTTTGACAGCATGATCGTATCTTCCTACATTTTTGGCCCAAGTGTCACAAGTCCGGGCACATCTCCGTGATATTTTGCACCGAGGCTTGACCAAGCGTACATCCTTTGGACTGGTTCCCCTTCCGTTGTAAGCCCGTGAGATCTTGTCCGTATATTTTGTGGCCTTTTAGATCCCTACCTCGCTTATTGCCACCCAGGCGGTGTATTCTCTGAGCTAGCCCCTATCGCTACTCCTGGACACGCGTCAGAATATCTGCAGTATGGCTAGCTGGAATCGAATGGCTGAGCAGGGAGCGTGAGACCTAGTCCTTCCTTGAACGTCTTCTCGAAGGCTTGTTCTTGCTCGGCTCCCCAAGGTCCAGTTTATACCCTTCCTGTAGTAGTTCTGAATCAGCCGGTGCTAGCTCCCCCCCTCTGAAGTAAATACGTCAGTACCAGCGCCGAGAAATACCAGCCATCACCCAAAAACGTTCTGCATGTTGCTTTATTAGGGGGACCCTGGGGGTGAGCTTCAGGGCCGCGCGCGCGGGCACAACAAGCTACACGCCCTCACACTTTGTCTTGTCGGGTTGACAACGCCATAAGGTGGCGAGGGGGAGCGAGCGTCGGTGTCGGGCCGGCAAGGGCGAGACACGGGTACCCGGGAGGGCCCACGATGGTGGCAGTACGTGACACTCGGGTGTTCTTGGCGCGCAGGCGTCAGATGCGGTGGCTGTCGTGCTGCACAGGCTGTTGTAGGACTAGAAAGGCGCGTGAGTGCCGTCAACTGGCCGAGTGTGCTCGAGAGTACACACGAGTGTTGCGGTATGAGTACACCGTGGAGGAATGATCCAAGGAAGAAGAGTGGCAACAGGTTGTATGACGAAGCTCTGAAGCAGTGGGAACAGGAGTGCAATGCAAACCACACCCCTGAGGCCATTCAAAGGTGCGTAATCTATTCCCCCAACTCGAGATCAAGGCTAAACCACCAGAATGCCAGCGCAATCGACCATATGGTCCCTGGGATCAAGGCCTTCCTCAAAGATTTGAGGGATCGCACAAAACTGTGTGCGACATTGATAATTGGTGGGCCATCACTGGCGCTCAGTGGGCAAATAATCACAACTCAGTGAGTTCGTCAATTATATGTTGTGGGCCAGCCATTCTGACAAAGATATGAGGAATAGTGTACACTCTGGACTCACCGCGGTGATAATCCACTCAATTTTGGGGAACACTCCAGCACGGTGTTCGACGAAGTCATAACACCTGCTTATGTCAGGTTCCTGCATCAAGTGTATTGTAAGTACCACATATACTGTGTGAGTCATTTCTCAATGCCTCCAATGCAGAAGGAGCTCCTCCTCCATCAACCCCTGAATCAGCATTTTGGTGACTCGACTAGTACCATATTGGCTGACACATCTTTGATGAGTCAAACCCATGCATCAGGCAGCAAGGATACGACAATGCGCACCATTGACCAAGACAAAGAGAGCAATGACGACAAAGGTTACGATGCACTCTTTGGAGTATTCACTTCCAAACCCACATCTGGCGGAGCAGCCACACCATCTTCCATGTCTGCTACTGCTAACAAGACTAACGAAACACCTGCTCCTTCCTCAAAGGACTACATTGATTATGAGGCCATCTGAGCTCAGAACATCAAGAGGAATCATTGTCTAATGGAATCTTTGGGCTTGTTTGAAGCTGCAGCACAGGTAGCACCACCTGCAGAGACTAACAAGACCTCAAAATCCAAAAGAGCGAGAAAGTGCAGTCATCGGCAATGGCCAGTGACAATGCTAGTGTTCATTCCACGGGTCCCAACACATGCCAGAAAACCACTCATCTGTCATTAAAGGATCCAGAATCTGATTTAGCATCCACTTCGTTATCCACTTTTTCATCCACAATCGCTGTCCACTTCACTATCTACTTCATCGTCTGTTTCATCATCTGCCTTGTCATCGACATCACCATCTGCTTCATTATCTACTTCATCTGGAACATTGCCAGAACCTTCGTCGGTGCTGCCAGATTTGAATCCCTCGCCACTGGTCCCAAGTGTGGGGCCAACTCTCCGGGTGGTTCATCGGAAATGTTGCCAATCCCTCACCAAAGTCCTGAATCCACATGTCTGCGGTACTCAACCTGGAACGTCGCCGATCCTTCATTGGTGCTGCCAGGTCTGAATCCCTTGCCACGACTCCGAATGTGTCACCATCCATGGGAACTCAATCTGGACATTGCAGATCCTTCATTGGTGCCAGATTTGAATCCCTCGCCACCAGTCCAGAATTGTTTGCCATCTGTGGAAACTCAATCTGGAACGTCCCAGATCCTTCGTTGGGTCAGATTTGAATCCTTGCCACCCAGTCCCAAATGTGTTGCCGTCTGTGGGAATTCAACTGGAACATCGCCAGAATCCTCATTGGTGCCAGATTAAATTTGGAACCCACCCAGTCAAATTTGTTCGCGTCGGTGGGACTCCATCTGGAAGTCCCAAGATCCATGTGCCAGAATTTTACTCCTTGCCACAAGTCCAAATGTTCACTTCCCTGCGGGCCTCGACTCTGGGAACATTGCATAATCCCTTCACCAATGCTCTGTCACCGATCCTTTGCTACCCCTCCAACACTGTACATCTGGGTGGGGTATCAATTGAACCTTGCAGAAACTTTCCCGGCTGCTGGTCTGAAATCCTTTGCACCACTTCGAACCTGTCACTGTCTGTGGGTAACTCATCCGTAAATAATCACAGGAAATTCCCTTCCATCGTCCTGCCAGATATGAAAATCCCCACCAACCAGTCCCCAATGTGGTCGCATCTGTGGCTACTCTATCTGGTAGGTTTTGCCAGCCTTCATCAGTAAACGTGGATTGAAATCCCTTTACCATCCATGAATGGTGGGGTTGCCATTCAGGTCTCCAATCTTTGGAATTGTGCACTTCATCATGCCTGCCATTTGAATCCTCCCTGGTCCCCGATGTGGTTTGGCTGTCTGCAAGGTACTCAATCTGTATGTGGCAAGATTTTTCATTGGTACTGCCAGATCTGACCCTGGTTGCCTTCCAAATGTTTAACCGTTCATGGGGTTACTCCATCTGGAAACGTGTTGGATTCCCTTCATCGTAACTGCCCATTTGAATCTAACCACTGGGATCCGATTTGGTTTGGCAATCTCGGAACTCACTCTGAACCTTGAAATAGGATTTGGAAGGCTGGCAAGGTGGGATAATACCAAACAGTTTCCAACGCGTCCAATACTTGGAATGGGGTTCTGATGGGTGGTGCCTCGTCAAAGTATGGTTGCTATTAAGCAAGGAACTGGGGGTTCCATTAAGTGCGTTTAGTTTTTGAATTCTTATTTTGTCCAGAACCCAGATTATTTCCAGGGAAAGGCGCTTTTCAGCAAGGCCCGCCAAAAGCAATTTCTGATTGGAACAAGCGGCCACCGTATCAAATACAGCCCCTCAATTTAAACCAATTTCCCCTTTGCTAAGCAATGGTGGGCAATGTGGAGTTACCCAGCCGGCATGGAGAGAAACATCCCGAGGGTGAAGAACATTGCCGAAACCAGGGACATACAGGCAATTTGAAATATTAAATGGTGGAAAGACGGAAATGGAGTATTGTTTTTATATCCTTGCGTGGGGGGTGCAGTGCTGACACCATTGGCCGGAGAAGTCGGACTGGATGCTTCACTTGGGATGGCATTTTTTGCTTTTCGTGGAATGCCCTAATGTAGTTAACAAATTGGTGCAAATTTTCGTTACTGGGCGCATAGAAAATAATTCTGGAGGGGTTGACACTTAAGCATCAGTTTCACTAAGAAATAATGGTCATCGAGCAACATTACAACGTTAAGCGAATATACACCATATTTCACTGTTGTTGCGTCGCATACACGACTTTCTGGCTCTGAAAAGCCTCTGAGTCAGAATTGGGCCCCCCCTGAAAAATAGATCTCTTCCGAACCTCAGTCAAAAATGCCCAGATAGTGGCCTAATATCTATTGCCTTTCCATGTACATTGTATGACAGTCAAAATTGCAAAAGGGGCTATCCGACAATCGAGTGCATTCTAATGGATTGGAAATCATTAAATTCGTGGTATACCAAAAAAACATCCAAGAAGACTTTTAGAACTTTGCTGTATCCATGGCCTAATATGTAGTCATTCATAGGAAAAAAGTTGTATCCTATAATTCTGGTAATTTACTAATCCACTGGCACGTTCCTTTTCAGGGGGTTCCTTGTTTCAGCCTTCATTGCCACCTGGATGTGTGGCCTTTCTCCGTAAGATTGCATCCCCATTAATAAAAAAGAGGAAAGGCCTTGATACTCCTATATCTTCTTTGTCCATCATCTGTCCATGGAATGTTCCCAACAATCGCTTTTCACTTTTGGACAATTTTAGATGGCACCAAAACAGATTTTCCACCGTCACATCATAAGTGAGAATGAATTCCGCCGGACCTCAGACACTAAGCTTCCTGGTCAACGCACTTGATGGGGGCGAACTCCCATTCGACATAAACTTGAATCTTGTCCCCTATATTGGATTGATTTCCCAAGGAACGCGATAAACAAAGGCGGCTTGGTAATGTTGGGTTCTCCTCTCATGTTCTTGTGGGTATCTGACACATGTCGACAGGGAGAGCCTTAAATGAGTGGATGCCCACTACCTCGAATTTCATGGAAAGGCTGTTGGAATGAATGGTCTGGTAATTCCGCTCGCTTCTGGGCTGTTCCGGGCTCAGGAGACCAGGCCTCCTAGTGCGTCTATCGATGCGAGAGTGTTTGAGGCCGAATAAACCCCAGCGGTCGTGTTAAGCAGCACTAAGCTTGCTCTTCCATCGATTCAGGGTATGTCATATGCTTTTTGTACTGTTTTTGAAAGTTCTAACATGGACTCTTACAGAGTTGGGAGTTTCATTCTTCATATGCACTTCCTACGTGCTTCCTTGGGGCCTTCGACTCCACCTTTGGTTCCCTGGCAAAACAGTGCCCCTCCTCATGCCCTGGCCCTTCCCTCTTTCGTTTTAAATCCATGGTAAACGAATTTCCCTATGTCTATCCAGTTGTGCGCTGTCCCTTGCACCCATCTGCGTCAAACTTATGCGGCAATCTGGGTTTCCAGCCTGTTCAATCAACCAACTGCGTTGGAATTTCAGTCTACTACTTCCACCTTTCTTCTCCAGTCCAAGATATCTACAATCACTTCTACATGCCGCGAGCGAAAATACGATATGCGTCCTTTAGCATGTAGTTCCTTACATGTCCCCGTTACAGCATCATGTTGGACAAAAAGTAAATCTAAGTCGATACGGCATTCTTCGTATGTCCTGCGAATATCGCTCTTCAAATTTGAAGCGTGTGGACAAGTCATGATTCTGATGAAATGCGACCAAACCCGTTGGACTGGCAGTCCTTCGGCAAGGCAAAATCCATCGATAAACCTTCCGAACATTGGTTCATCCACACAGCCCATATGGAAAGTACGTTATACTATTGCCACAATTGATTCAGACCATACCCCCACCCCCCACCTGTGTGTTTAGAAATTCCTATAATCCCGCTTACTCTTGCTATAGATGCAAACTTTCGCCTCAAGAACAGGTTTATCAGATGCTCTGATCGTAGTCTTGGGAGCGGTTGGGCGTACTTTGTCGAAAACCAGGAATATAAAAAATACATTGCTCAACATGTAACTGAGAAGGATGTGAGTGTTCCCCAAGGACTTCATGTTACTCTATCTTAATATCTAGGCCTAGATATCAACATGCAGTGGTCTGGCAGCTCTCGATCATGCAAACATGAAGAGCTCAAAAGGACTTCGCGTTACCAGTGTCGTGGCTTCGACATGTGCTTGACATGGCTTCCTCCTACCTCAGGGTCTCGGAGACCTTCAAAAAGGCGAGCGGTACGATTCCTTCCATTCTCCATTATAAGTTTCTGGCTGAAAGACCCTCAACTAGTTATTGCAATGTCGATTACGTTGTATTCTCGAGTCTCCAATCGTTCTCGGCGCTCAATTTCATCATATTCTCCTACGACATTGCCTGCCAATGGTTTAAGAAACTCTGGGTTCGGCATACAACACTTCCAGAGCATCTTCAACTTGATCATACTTCAAAACGAACATGATTTGTAATCCCAAAATTCCACATGAGAGCGCACAACCAACAGTGCCACACAACGTTCTCACTTAACCTATTTCTGGGTTCAGGATGAACTGATGGTGAAGGAGTTGAGCGCGACTGGGCTATTATGAATGCCGCCGCCAACAGCACCAAAGAGATGAGTGAAGGCTCTCACCACGATACTTTGGATGATCTTTGGGGAGATTGGAACTACCTGAAAGATCATGGTAATGCATAAGTACTATGTTACCCCCGATAAAAATTCATTATTCATTACTCATAGAGTATTTAGGAAGACTTTATTCAAGAAGCATGATACTGCGGTAATTGAGCAGGCCAAGCAAAGCGAACAATTCAAACTATTCACGGAATGCCTCAAATCCGATGATGTGGAGAAATGGGAAGCAAGTGTGTGACAGTGGGAGTGCAATCCCTCCAAGCCTAATCCCTACATTATCAAATTGTCATGTGTGTTGTTTCCATTATGCCTCATCTTCAGACGATATTCTTAACCCTTCAATATATGTGGTCTTTGCAGTCAAGACACAAGCCGATATTCGCCTCGAGCTAGCTTCGGCTGAACAACAGTCCTTGTGTGTGGGCACCACGGAATCTATCCATGAGATGAGTCCCAGCATGTTCATTTCCGCTGGCCTTGAGATCGAAGTCCACCAGTAAGTTGAAGCAGATGGCTTTTCACTGGTTCTGGCCAATTTATTTATCATTACATGATACAGACGACACCTCCGGCGTGACGTTGCATTGTACAAGTCCAAAATGTCTAGCAGACAATCAACACTGATACAGGACCATCGTCATCAACTGTACACCTGTTTGAAATCATTTTGGTCTGTCCAAACTGTTTATATGCCCCAGGTCGCCCTTCACCTTCGAGATAATGGCGAAAATGATGTTCCTGACATGGTTGAGAATGCCGTCTTATTTCTTCTGAACGAAATACCTTCTCGTCAGTGCAATTTCGATCATCCATACAACCTTTCGAATACAGAAGCCTGCCTCCGATTTGGGCAAGCCACCGACTCTCTCGCCAAGCTCTTTGTGTTAAGTCCCACCTCGTCAAGTATAAATGTGATGAGGTTCATGGTCAAAGGCCTAATACATGCGCATGTGCCCTCTTAGACAGGGCACAAGCCCAGATTGATGCTGTGATTGAAAGTTATAATGTGGCTCGAATGGCATATCACCAACTTGTCGGCTCAGGCATTTGGGAAGAGACAATCCGGGTTCTCCACCCTTGGGATGTGTGTGCAATGGATGATTCCGAAGGTCGTTCGGTGCAGCTTGGCGAAGGATATCATACCCTGTCGTGGATATGGATGGCCCCAGGACTCAGAGCCATGTGGGATACTGCGGGGACCCTGAGATGCATGAGGGTATTTTTTTTTTCACATTTACAATGTCTTTTATGGCAATTTACTTAGTTCTCTCTCACCTACAGCCTTGCGCATTGAGTGGGCAAAGTGTCGCGCATGCAGGAATCGATGGGTCGAAGAGGAACTACTTGTTAAAGAAGAAATACAGCGCACAATTGCATTTTGTGAGTATAAGGCCGAACAATGGACTGAACGGGCAACTGCTCGACCTGGATTGCCCCTAGACCTCCTGGATGGAGTCCGAGCATATGCCTATTACCAAGCTGCCCTCCAGCATGACAGGGCGACATCTTTTCGCTAGACGAAGGTTAGATGAGATCTGCGAGCGATAACTGAAGATCCGAGGAGTGGAATTCAATCGGTTTTGACAAATATATTCTCGATGCTTCTAAAGAGCGAGTGTACACTCAAGTAACACTTAACTATTAGAGATCAAAAGGATTTTATGGATAAAGGGTGGTTGATATAGAGAAGGATGTATATAATAAGAAATTGCTGAAAGAGGAAGGCACAATGGCGGCAAGGGTTAACGGTCACGTGATGGCGTGATTGACTTGGTTATTGGCATAAGCGAGGTTACGAAGACGACTTTAACACGCGCAAAGACATATTTGGGCATTGCATGACAATATTTGGTTGCTGCGCAAGCCTATTTTTGCAGGCTGCGCAAGCCTATTTGGCACTAAATGACGATCATTATTTGGGCATATGCAAAGCATATTTGGCATACATGAGAATATTAGGCCTGTGCGAGCATATTTGGCCTGCCCTGAGCATATTTGGGTGCGTGTGATTATTTGGGTTACTGCACAAGCGCATATTTTGGGTGGCTGGTGCAAGGCATATATTTGGGCACTGTTATGAGCCTAATTTGGGGCATCTGTTTTAACTAACCCAATTGGGTATATACAGATTCGCTTTTGTAGAAATATCCCTATCATTCGGATGTAAAAATAAGATTAGAACCATAAAGGGAACCTGGGTGGTTGAGAATGTAAGCGACCACTTTCTATAATCAGCCCATTGGATGATAATATCATATGGACTCTGTATTCGGTGGGCCTCAAAATATAATGATTTTGATGGTAAGTTATCGTAAAACAACCATACCAGCCCCTTAAAACAAAAAGCCCTCTGTGGACATCGCTAGCCTAAAAAACACCCCAAGTCAGTGGGACATTGTTGACTCAAAATCGGCACTCACCATCGATGATCCCTTGGCCTCACGCCGCGGCCTCAGCATTGAGAGACACACCTCCCTCTAAAGCTACGCACCCACCTGGCCTCTTCCTGGGCAGCGACGAACGCCCACATCTATGCTCAATCTTGCTCCACACGGCAGATGCCAAGCACAAGGGCCAAACCCATCTCCGGCAGCCAAGAGGCAAACACTCAGGCACTGAACCTGCAGATGCACCTAAGCCGCTTAACAAAAAATCAACCGCAACTCCCAGCAGAAAAAAGAAAAAGTTTCATCACTACTCCCACTTTCACCAAACTCCCGACTCTCGCGGCCGCAACGCCTCCTTGGTCTGGAGGATTTCCATCCCCACCGACACCCATTCATCTTGATCAAAGAGAGAATAGCTTCCGTACAGCCTATTGATGTATGATGGACAGAATCAGAAGGCGAACGGACAAAACCTGCGCCTTTATAGTAACCACCCACGGCAACTGCCGAAACCTACCCAAAAAAAACACCCACCTCATAAACTCGAGTTACGGCACTGCGAGGGCTTCATGCCAAAGGGGGGTACTGGTTTCGAGTCGTACTTTTAACCTCAACTTATGCACCGTGGTCAGTCATGCTCAAGCCTACCTAATTAGGTAGCCACTTCGGGGCGATTAACTGGTACCGTAAGTAAGGTCCCATCACTATTTCGGCCGAAATGCGCCCATTTTTATGATTCACCCCCTAGCCAGAAATTGGCGCGAAATGGCTGAAAATTGCTGAAAACTGGGACTTTAGAGAATCTCAACTTGGGCAGCAGGCCATATGGGCCTTATCGGGGATAATATCTTCCATTTACAAGTATTTTTTATTATCGCTATATTAATACTTATGCACCCGGGTCAGCAGGTTTCATTCAGGAGTCCA
>MU129260.1:11673-42052 GCA_014904985.1 Hydnum rufescens UP504
CAAGAGGCCTTCAAATTCTTGCCCTTTGAGGAAGCACCTGAACCTGGGGGGCCATGGTTTGCGTGCAGGCAGTTGGATCGAGCCCATGTTGACAACAGCTCCTTGGAGGTGGTTTTTGGCCCCCTCAGGTCCAGCACCTGAATTGCATCTTGGACATGGTACACAATGACTCGGTTATGGTCAATGATCAATGGGATGTCGTCATCATTGTCGGCATCATCATCCGACCACTTCTCCAACTTGATTGGGCAACCTTTCCCTTGTGGAATTTGGAGACTAGGAGGCGCCACTTTCCCCCTCCCAGCTCTTGTTGGTGCGGGTCGGATGTGGGGCTGGACATTCATCTTCACAAGGCCAACCTACAATGCGTATACAGTTTCGTCGAAGCAGGCCAAGGATTCGCACCCAAGGACCAAAAGCAGGGAACATGTATGTCCATTCTCAATGAAGAGATTTCGCAAGTATTTGGATGCGGCAGAGTATGCAGAATCGCAGCTCCTGAGTTCATACTTCTTGCTGTTTCTTCTCAGTCTCTTGATGCCACTTTGGAAGACCCCTCGCATCCAACCGTTGAGCGAGAACTTTGACAAAACCAGATCAAGTGTCTCTCTGAGATTGAATCTTTCCTCAGCTAGTCGCTGTTTTCAGGAAACTACAGAGTATTGCATTTTGTGCATGCGCAGCGTAGCATCGGCATGACCACAAACAATGAACGAGATAGAGTGGACATCGAAAGTCCCCATGTGTGACATCTCACCCATGAGGTTCTTCTTCTGAGAGGATAAATTTGGCAAGTTTGGAGCCCGTTGTAAATGCGACATCATTGTCGACCTTTGAGCGTCAGGCAAGCGTGCAGAGTTCCTCCTGCCAAGCCTCTAGACCTTCAGGATCATCTCATATTGCCCCTTCTCCTTTGCATATTCAGCAGAGAGCTCAGCCTGCGAAACTAACAAAGACAGGAGGACTGTTACTAAGATACTCTCACGGATTTGTTAAGAATTGGGTATTTACGTTGCGCGGAAGCCCAGCTAAATTTACGTCTTCAACTGCATACCCATTAAAGGGTTGGGCAAGTGCTTTGCGTGTAGGTACCTTCAAGGTTTGCAAGAGCGATGAACCGTGGCAAGCAGGTGATTGTATTTTTTGCTGTGACCACCAGAGTGCGATCAAAGGCATCCGTTATGGCCCCGTACTTACCTCAGTAGCGTTAATTCTCTCTTTAACCTATCAAAGGCCTTCATTGAGAATTCTGACTCAGAGGATCTTGGCCTGGACTTGGTCAATGGCACAGAAACCGCAGCGAAACCGGCGACAAATCCTTCTTCCGGGCTGACTGAGCCAAATGTTGGTGATACCGTTCATTCGTACTTCGGGACCTTGGACAATCTAAACTGGGAGCCTGGCACTGTGACAAATGGCAATCCCAGTTTGGCCATTGGACCCATGAATTCGAATTTTGGAGCAACAGATCCGAACCTTGGAGCCTCAACTTTAGGCTCCACTAATCCAGGTGTTGTCCCACAGAACTGGTATGCAGAATCCTTCAACACTGTGCTACCTCCTGTCACTTTGGATGGGTTTGATTTTTCACGTCTTGTGTTCAATCCTGATGGTACCCTTGATCTATCGAACTTCCGGTGATTTCCAACATGTACCCCCACTACAATTTTATGCTCTATTCAACTTAAGAATCATATAGTAATTTTTATGCTTGTATAATAACATAATACAGTGCATAATTACGGTTGCTACACCAAGCACAGTGAGGTCTGCCCTTCAGAGAATTTAAGCACAATGCACCAAGTTCAGAACAAGGGGCCCCTGGGGCCCCTTGTCTGAGGATCTGAAATCCACCCCAGAGGCCCCAGGGGCCCCCGCCTAAAAACATCTAGTTAGACTATTTAAACACAAGGCTCATTGTATCTAACTAGATGTATATTTGTGGCTGACTGGGTTGGACTGCATCCCAATTTGGCTCAGGAATTCAATATGAAGTCAGCCAGTTAGGATTTCACATATATGAAGTAGGATTTGATGGTATGTATTCATCATCATCATTAATGAAAATGTCAAGACCCAACTCATCCAAATCATCAGTTTTGTCTGATATTGGAGCCATCTCAACCATGGTGTCTTGACTGCAGTGAAAGAATTGCTTGACACAGTTTCCAGCTATAGATCCCTTCATGACAGTCCCATCAAGCTCCCTCAATTTGTAGGCACCCGTTGCTAGGTTTCTATGCACACAAAAAGGACCAGCCCAATGGTCACGGTATTTACCACCTTTAAATTTTGTGTTAACATCAAATCTGGCTTGGTGTACTAATACCATGGTTCCTGGGGGATACGGTATTGTCATTAGGTGTCGTTTATTATGCTTAGCAAAGTCGACAGCTGCCTGGATTCTTGTGTGTTCATTTTCTGTTGCTGCCATTTTTCTATCTTGGGCCAGAGCCAAGAACTGCCTTGCCTGGATTGCCAACAAATCCTCTCATGTCTTGACTTGATGCCAGTCAAGGGTGTGCCACAACCTATCTGTAATATGAAAGGGAAATAGGTGGGCTTGTCCATATAACAAAAAGTAGGGTGAAAACCCTGTAACTTGCTGGGTAGTGACCCTATCAGCCCATAAAGCTGGATAAAAATGCTGACTCCAGTCCTGTTTTCTTTTACCATAGAGCTTCCATATTGAGTTTATCCAGGTCTGGTGCCCTTGCTCGATCATTCTGTTCCCCTGAGGATGGTAAGGTGTGGATTTTACCAATGGAATTCCATAGTGACAAGTCAAGGCCAAAAAAGCACCATTGAACTCAGTACCATTGTCTGAGGTAACCTGAGGTATGCATCCAAACCTACATATAACATCCTGGAATAGGAAGTCAGTGACTAACTCAGCTTTCTTTGTTTTCAGCATTCATGCATCAATCCATCCAGTCAAATCATTGTGGATGTTGATGATATATCTGTAACCCGCCAATATGATATACATGTCCACTATGTCAATATTGAATTTGCGCAGGATTGTAGGTACATAAGTTGGTAACAACTGTACTTTTGGTCCATGTGATGACTGTAACTGACACTCTCGGCATGAGTGACAGAACTGTATTATGTCGGACATCATGTTTGGCCAAAAGTACGTATCTGTGATCTTTTTGTATGTGGGATCTCTACCCCAATGGCCAGACTCATTATGAGCCTGATGCATTATGTCTTGTCGCTGGTCCTTATCTCAGAGAACTAGCTGGGGTGATCCACTATGCCGTTTCCACAACCAGTCATCATACAGGAAGAATTTCCATGTGGTCCATATGAATTTGTTCCAGTCTACACCATGCAGAACACTCAAATTGTTGAGGTAAGCCTCAATCTGATCCCAATACTCATTGCTGTCCCTATCCATATGCTTATGAATGTGTTCTCATGTTTCTGGTGTGTCCAACTTCTCACTCTCACTTGACTCTGGTTCTGCATTGCTGTTATGAACCTCTGCCACCTGAGAGTGCATGGTCCACAAGGTTCAGTCACTATCTTTGAATGTGTAATTCACTAATTGTTTGTGGTTGCTTAGCAGATCCATGACTTCATTGGGTTCGGACTTCAATCTTGTGTGTTCAACCTCGTACTCTTCCTCCTCCATCAAGATGAAACCCATGTCCATGGCATAGGCTATTGGTCTCATCCCCGTGATGAAGTGGCTGCTTTTGTCAGGTTCTAACTCGTCTTCCATATCCATTGTGTCCTCTTTCATTTGTTCTCTGTGTGACAGACCATCTGACCTGGCATGCTGTGCTGCCAGTACATGCTTGAACTCAAAGTCAAAGAGCTGAATGTATGACACCCAATGAGTCATTGCAGCATTTGGGAGACCAGGTGTGTTAATCATTTCCTTTAAGAATTTTGCATCGGCTTCGACTCTGAAATGGATGCCCCATAATTTGTAATGGAGTGATTTGAGTGCTCAAAACAATCCATATGACTCTATTTTTGGCTGTGAGTAATGGCTCTCAACCTTGTTCCATGTAATCGATCTGTAGACTAATAGGTGTCTCCTATCTTCAAAGTTTCGATAAAGAACATCCTGTGGAGATCTGGGAGCTGTCCACAGCCAGAGTTACCAATAAAAGATCAGATTCTTGCTCATTTTCATGTTTAACCTTCACTAGGTGGATGTCCAGCACCCACAAAGCTGGTAACGTTGTTACAGCTTGTTTCAAAACAGTCATCACCCCTTTGGCTTCTTCGTTCCATGCAAACTTGTGCAGTTGAAGCTGTGTGAGCATCATTAATGGCTTTGCTATTTTAGCAAAGTGCCAGATACAGTTCTGGGCTACACCTATGGTTCCCAGAAAGGCTCATACATTGGTAATATTGGCCAGCTGGGGCCAGTTTAGGACTTTGGTTATGACTCCATGGTGTGGCCATCTCCCTTCAAGTGAGCATATACTTCCTACAATATTAATGAGAGGAGTAGATACCAACTTCTTCCTGGCTGCTGTGCATCCAGCTTGAATAAAGGTCATGAACATTTCATCTAAGGTATGTGCATATTCCCAGATGAACCATCAAATCCTGGGGTTCTGACTTATGGTTTTGTCATTATACCATGTAGGTGGGCCTTTAAGTCCTATATCATCTACAAACACTCCTGCTTTATGAGGTGTCATGTGCACCATCATATGTACAGTTGTTTGTTGATATTCCTGCATAGAATTCGTATATCCCATTGGTAACAAGGTAAGCTGCATATTCCCTATTTCAGTTTGACACACAGTGAGTGGTCTTGATTCCTCATGTAGGGTATGCTGATGGTATCCCGAAAATAGGTCCATCACCCCAAATACTGAATATCTGATAAATGAGTCTGTGAACTCATTAATATTGGGTGGCAGCATTGAATCTTGTACAGAAACCACATTCAATGGCTGCAAATCATGGACTATGCACCATCCTCCTTTTGGTTTAGCAACCATGAAGACACTTGACCAGTAAAATGATCTGGACAGTTCCAGAGTACCTGCCACCACCTGTGACTTTAACATTGATATCATTTCATCCTTCAAAGCCTTTGGAATCGGGATCTGTGGTTGCCTCCATGGTATGTGGGGCACTGTTCTCATGATGTAATCTGGAAAATATTCACTCTTGAATTGCCCACACTCTGCATCAACGAATGCTATCACCTTTTCATTCCACCCTACAATATATGCTAGGAGATCCAGCTCCTGTGGCCATAAAAAGTCCTGTGGGACATTCTTAATTATCATCTCCAGACAGTCTTTTGTTATCTGCTTGGAATACCTGAATTCCTCAAGAGATGGCAGGTGTGTCGGTAGAGGTTCACATATTGGTATAGGTATGGGTTTATAATTCATTTGTTCATACACCTTCCCAGGTATACTGACTGGTACCAGGAGTTTCTTTTTAGCAACAGGTTTATACTTTCCTTTAGCTGCCAACCAGATATACGATGCTGTGTGCAATACCAGTTCCCAGTCGCTAGTGGACAGCTCGACTCCTCTTCTTTGAGATACAAGGGCATGGGCAATATTTGCTTCAAGTGAAGATGTGGCCACCACCACTGATTGTCTCCACAATCCATTGAGGTATAGTGCAGGCATCCCCCCTTTTTGCATTATCATATCTAACAAATAAGGGTTTGTCTCATTATTCAGGACTTGCATCCACGTCTCTGGGAGTCACAAGGAATCCAACAACTTTTGTTCTAGTGACAGTACCACTGGTACCTCCCTCATTTCTGCACTATAAGACAGTTGGCTGCCATATTGCTGAAAACATTCTTTGAGCTCTCAACTTTCGTCCTGGGTACTGCTAGAATATGACCCAGGATTTTTTTTGACCACAAGGCTCATTCTTGTCTTGACTAGTGAGTCCTTGATCACATAAGGGCTGTTAGGAGCTAACTTGGTTCTGTGATCCTCTAAGGATACTATTGTCATGGTCCCTATATACAATGGCTCAGGACTGTTGGCATCACAATTTGTTTCCAGGACATTCCTTGGTAATTCACTCGATTCCTTGGGCTTGGTGCAGAATTCAGGACATGATGATCCTTTTCCTGTTATGGTAATGTATCCTTGCAGCTTTTGGCCATCTGATCCTTGATCATTGCTGACTTTTGCCTTAGTCATTGCTTCAGCAAGTTGCTTGGTTTCACCAATTCTGGTATTCTTCACTTCCTTATTGGTACCATGAGTATTGGATCAGTGAACAGCTTCTGTTCGAATGTCCTTCAACTTCTGACTCATTCATCTATATAGCAATTTTCCCCTAACAGTTTGTTCATGTGGGTATAATCATCATTTCATTACCAGGTTGGATCTCAGAGTTGGTTTAGGGTGTTGTGGTCTATAGGCAGTGTAGAACTTCATGTATTCGCTACTGTCCATTTTGCACTTGTTGCCAGCTCACAGAGCTGCAACCTTGTTGGATTCTGATTTCTTCTGGCTTGCTGTGACATGTTGTCGCAGATAACTTCTTTCACTTCTCTCGGGCTTGACCTTGGTGTTATGTGTGTTGCCTGCCAAAGGCCCAGATTCCTTCTTGGCAATGCTGCTATTCGATGACTCCACTTGCAAGTGCGGTTTGGGTGACTTGAGCATAAGCTCATCTTGCAAACTTTCTGGGTAAGGTCCCAAGAGTACTTCAACTTTTATTTCTGACATACTAACATCTTCCTCACTAAACCCTTTGTCACTAATGACACCCTCGACTGGTGTTTCAAGGTGGTTCAATCCTGTTATACCGTTGGTTGCAAATTCATTGTTTGTCTTTATTGGATTCCTATTGTTTGACTCATACTCACTCGAGTTGGTGTCTATCTTCCCCTTTTCATTATTCGGGTGATAGGATGCCCCATTTTGTGATTTCCAGGTGACTGAGTCCTTGTCAGATGGCTCTAAGGTAGATTCCTCAGTCCTTACTTGGTAGCCAGTCAGACTAACTGTCCCCAACACTCTCCCTAGATCCCAATTATTTGGCCTTAGTGATAGATTGGCTATGCTACTACAGTGCAACTTGGGCCTTTGTTTTGAGCAGTGTGATGATCCTGTGGGATCTCGAGGGTTATTGGTAGTGTAATATTGAGCCTTCATCTGCTGTTCAGCCATTCTGACTGTAACTCCAAGTTTCAGATCATCTTTCAGGTTTGGTTTCAATACATACCTGCTCACTTCTTTGAACCCAACACAAGGCTCGATTCCTAATGACTTATTTGTGACTTCAATGACATGCCATTGTTCTTCTGATTCATTGTCCAAATAGTGAAGATCCCATTGCATTGCTCGGCTACCTGATATGCTATTAAAGGAGTCTAAGGTAACATATTGCCCTCCCTTTACTTGGCAGTTAGTCATGTCAATCACCTTTGGAGATCTCTTTAGATTTGGACTGGTCCCAACAGTTTCACAACTATGATGCGACTTGCCCTCTCTTGCACCTGAAGAACTTGGTAGCTCTGTGAGACCACCGACATAAGGTTGAATTTCTATTTGCTGTTTAACTGTTCTGATCATAGCCCAAGTTCCTTTCCATCTAGATCTGCTTATTTCTTTAAACTTGAGGCAGGACTTGATGTCTAATGACCCATTTGCAACTTCAACAATCCTCTGTTCATCTAATATATCGCGGTTCCGATGGTTGCCTGAACCCACTTTCAGCTGAACACTGATAAGGTATGACTCAAAAATAGTGCTAGCTAGTTCTTCCAATACATGGGCACCCTTGAGTTCATTATCAGGTGGTTCTGCATCAATCATGCTATAACACAACTCCTCTGGCTCCTGAATAATGCTGCATTCCGTGGATTGTTCATTACTGGCATATTTAGGTCTATTGACAGTGCCAGCAATTGCCTTGCTCTGATCTTGCGGAATTAGATCATTCAACTCTTTGGACTGGATGCAATACTGGGCACCTGTTGGCTTATTTGCATGGTAGTAGGCTTCCTCTATCATCACCTGGGTGACCAATACATTATCAGGCAGTCTTGAGGTATCGTACTGCATATCCTTCATTCGATAATCAGTTGTGCTGACTATAGGAGCCTGATTAGTTGACTCTGTCATATCGGTTGCATGACTATAACCTAGCCTGCAGTCTTCCCTACCTGAGGAGTTTGGAAGCTCTGTAGGGTTACTAGCATTGTAAGGCTGCAATTCTGCATGTTCTTCAATTGTTCTAACCACAGCTTGAGTCTTTTTAGACTGGATGCAGGACCTGACATCATCTGCAGCTTCAACTATCTGCTGTTCATCTATCCTATCAAGATCTTGATGACCACCCAAGTCCGCTTTCCCTTGAGTGTTGATAAGGTATAATTTGGGAATCATACTAGTTAGTTTTTCTAATATATGATCACCCTCAAGTTCATTATTGGGCAGTTTTTCATTGATCATGCTATAGTGCAATTCTTCTGGCTCCTGAATGGTGCTATGTCCTGACAATTGCTCATCACGAGCATTTTCAGTTCTACAACCCATACTGGTGGGTGTGTCACGTGAGTTCCATGAGCTTAGGTTGCCCCCCATGCTTTGATTTATTGGCATTGTGCCAGTCCCTCAGGACTTAGTGGGAAACCCAGTATAGAAGAAGGATTGGGAGCTCCGATGACTGTCAAATCAAAATCTGGTTCAGCCAGTGTGTATATGGGAGATTGTGTTTCTGTTTATTCAAATGGGTTGGTTCACTTAAATGGTTGATCACTCTCTGCAAGATGTGTATGTGATTATTGGAGATTGGAATGTGATATGGACTAGCTATAGTCAATGATATATCATAGATGCTTATAGGAAGGCTTATATGTGGGAGATGCTTGTAGAAAGGCTTATATGTGTTCATGTTGTGTTCATTCATTTACTGATGTTTGTGTGTCCTTGTTTATGTCCTCCTAGTCAAAATGCAGATATCTTTGGGTTATAGAATGGTCAGTGCTTGGTTAGTTTTGTTAGTATGCTTCAATCTTCCTTCCTGACTTGTATTTCATTATGCTTACCTTTTCCTTGGATGTCCAGCAACTCTAACCTTAGGTTCTGCAACTATCCTTGGCTTCAGTATTTCACATAGATGGCTTCCAGTAGCTTGGTATCAACAACCTTGAAGATGACTTAGCTCCAGATGGCTTTAGATAGACAGTTCTTTACATTATAAGCAGAATGGTTGACAGTAGTTGACAGTGGTTGATTTCCAGAGTGAGGAGATGGGGGGGTACAAGAAAATCTGCTAGCTTATATACCTTTCTGAAGGTGGCTGTGCATGGAGCAAGAACAAAAGAGTAATAAAGCTATGAGATCATAGTGATGTCATGGGCAGGCTGGTCAGCCAATTATCAGTATCTAATTAGATACTTTGAGGGTTGCATTTATATGCTCTAATTAGATATACAGCCCATGGGGCCCCTGGTGGCCCCTGTGGGCTAACTTGGATGGGCTCAGGGGGGCTCAAGTACTGATCCAGGGGCTGCAGGGGCCCCTGCAGCATTTTAGGGGCCCCAGGGGCCCCTCAGCACTGCCTCCAAAGGCCTCATTTCAAACCCGAGTATTTTCTAAGTTCAGCTAGGGGCCCCCCACAATTAACTTAATGGTTTCAGTTTCTGTATTATTTTTGCTAAGTACATATGTAGATAACATGGACTTATTCTTCATCACTACTAGTCTCACTTCCCATATCATCTGAATGACCCTCATGAAGGAGGTCTGTAGCTGCAAGTAGGACTGGGTCAGCAATAACTGGCTGAGGCTCCAGCTCAAATTCTTCATCATCATCTGAGCTATCCACCTCCCCTTCTCCAGGGCCCACTGTCCATTTGTCTGACCTTGGCAACTTTGGGATTGCTGCTTGTTCAGCTAAGGACCCTGCCAACTTGGACTGGGGTGGGATGGGCACCCTGCAATCAAGCAGAGCCCTGGTCTCACTAGTCAAGGTTCTGCCACCTCGTCGAGGGAAATCAGCCCAAGAGATGCCAGATTGAGGCATGTTGGATTGAGCAACCTCAGATTGAGCAACCTTGGATTGAGTGACCTTGTATTGACTGACCTTGGATTGAGCAACCTTGGATTGAGCAACCTCGCATTGAGCAACCTCGCATTGAGCAACCTCAGATTGAGTGACCTCAGATTGACCAACCTCGGATTGACCAACCTCAGATTGACCAACCCCGGATTGACCAACCCCAGATTGACCAACCTCAGATTGACCAACCTTGGATTGACCGACCTCAGACTGAGCAACATTGGGGGCTAATGCATCAATGGAGCATCCCCACCTCTTGCCCAAATCTATAAGCCACTGAGCATGTTCCCACAAGAAGAACTGGAGGTCAGCATCCTTTGCAGGTAGACTAAATTAGCACACCCTTCTGCCAGATATCATCACCTCAGTCAGCCGAGTGGATAGGCCTTAATAGGCGGGACAAATGCCTCATCTAGTCAGCCTTAGAGGCCTATTTTTTCTTTGATGTCAATTGACAATCCTTGGATGTCAAATTGACATCTTGCCATCTTTCTGGAGCAGAATCAAACACTGAGTGGAACCATATGGATATATTTGGTTGGGGCCCTAGGGGGGTATCAGGATAGGTCCTGGAATGCCCAGGAACACCCCCGAATGGGTCAGCAGGCTATGCGGGCTTATTGGCAATAATCACAATTATTTATTATTATTTACTTAGGATTCTTATGTCCATAGCATGTTATTATTACTCTACTACTATACATGTATTTATCCCCTGCCGTGTTTTCACTCAGCATGGTAGTAAACAAAAAAAATTGAAGGCAATGCCAAAAGAGCAGCCGGGGCTGCTCTTTTGGCATCGTGGTACCTTGTAACGAAAAGAAAGCACACCTAGTATTGCCACATACCCGCTGAAGTGGGTATGTGGCACCGTATTTGTTTCATCGGCATATAGGTGGTGATAGTCGAGGGGGGACTTGGGTGGCTGCGCGTGCTCCTGTGTTTCGCCCTGGGCCCTGTCTGTTCATGCGGTGGGTGGGGTATCGTGGGGTGGAGCTATCTAAAATAATAATACATTAGTAAATGAAAAAAAAAAATACAGAAGGCAATGCCAAAAGAGCAGCTGGCACTGCTCTTTTGGCATTGTCGTATACTCAATAATGAAAAAACTCACCTAAGAGCGCCACACACCCGCTGAAGCGGGTGTGTGGCACCGCATTTGCTTCGTTGGCACATATGTTGCGGATAGTCAAAGCGGTGGGGGGTGGCTGCATGTGCTGCCGTGTTTCGCCCTGGGCCTGTCTGTTCATTCGTCGGGTGTGGTATCGCGAGGTGGAGGTACCTAGAATAAGAACAGATTAGTAAATAAATAAAAAACAAGGCAATGCCAAAAGAGCAGCTGGCGCTGCTCTTTTGGTGTTGTTGTATACTGCATAACTAAAAAAAACTCACCTAAGAGTGCCACACACCCGCCAAAGCGGGTATGTGGTGCCCTATTTGGTTGTCGGCGTGTATGTTGCAGATGGTTGAGGGGGGGGGATCTTGGGTGGCTGTGCGTGCTGCCATGTTTCGCCCTGGCTGTCTGTTTGTTCATCAGGTGGGTATCGCGGGGTGGAGGTATCTAGAATAGGAACAGATTAGTAAATAAAAAACGAGGCAATGCCAAAAGAGCAGCGCCAGCTGCTCTTTTGGCATTGTCATATACTGCATAACTAAAAAAAACTTACCTAAGAGTGCCACACACCTGCCGAAGTGGGTGTGTGGCACCATATTTGGTTGTCAGTGTGTATGTTGTGGATGGTCAAGGGGGGGGATCTTGGGTGGCTGCGCATGCTGCCGTGTTTCGCCCTGGCTGTCTGTTCGTTCGTCAGGTGGGATATCACGGGGTGGAGGTATCTAGAATAATAACAGATTAGTAAATAAATAAAAGGACAAGGCAATGCCAAAAGAGCAGCTGGCGCTGCTCTTTTGGTGTTGTCGTATACTCTGTAACAAAAAAAAACTCACCTAAGAGTGCCACACACCCACTAAAGTGGGCATGTGGCACCATATTTGTTTCGTCAGCATCTATGTTGCAGATACTTGAGGGGGGCTTGGGTGGCTGCGCGTGCTGCTGTGTTTTGCCCTGGGCCTGTCTATTCGTTTGTCGGGTGAGGTATTGCGAGGTGGAGGTATCTCTAGAATAAGAACAGATTAGTAAATAAAAAAAAGACAGAAGGCAATGCCAAAAGAGCAGCTGGTGCTGCTCTTTTGGCATTGTCATATATTCCATTAGTAAAAGAAACTCATCTAAGAGTGCCACACACATGCCGAAGCGAGTGTGTGGTGCGTGCCGTATATCTTGTGGATAGTTGAGGGGGGGGACCTTGAGTGGGTGGATACTGGGTGTTGGGGTCTGGGTGGCTGCGCGCTCCTGTATATTGCCCTGGGCTTCATCTGTGCTTGCGTACATCGGTATTTTTCCTCAGGCCTCGTCAGTGGTGGTTTCGGGTTTTGGTTCACGCAGGGAGAAAGTACCTAAATAGCAAATACAGTACATTAGTAAAAGAAAAAAAAAAAAAATACAAGCAGTGCCAAAAGAGCACCTGGTGCTGCTCTTTCAGCGCCATACTACATCCCATAAAGAAAGACTTACTTAATAGTACCACACACCTGCCGCAGCAGGTGTGTGGTTTGCGTGGCCACCTCTTGTGTTTTTCCTTGGCGTTGTTTCATTGGGCATGGCATAGTTTCATTGGATTTGGCATGGGGGTTGGGTGTGGTTTCGTTTGGCTTCATTTCATTTTGTTTCGCGTGGTTTTGCATATTTCCGCTGGGGCCCTGGCCAATCAGGCCTCGTTGTTTGGGGGCTTCATTTGACTCCATGGCATGACCTAGAATGGAAGGGGTCAGTAAGGTAGCGCAAAAAGAGCAGCTTTTGCTGCTCTTTTTGCGTGGCTGTATCTATTGGGGGGGGAGACTCACCTTAAATACGACCACACCTGCTGCAGCGGGTGTGGTCGTGGTCATGCACTAGGGCTGCTGCTGCTGCTGCTGCTGTTGCTGTTGCTGTTGTTGCTGTTGTATTGGTCATGCGGTCGCCTTTCTGTTGCTGGGTGTGGCTGCGCAGTTGCAAAATTCAATGCCGGCAATTGCCGATATTCAAGAAGCGCCCAAGTGCTGGCACTGCAAGCACAGAACACAATAGTAGCAACCATGTATATGTGAAATAAATACTATATAATAAATATTTGCCCAGGAACACCTGAAGAATACATTGATAATGAGTCAGAGCTCAATAAGGCATGAGATGGCTGATTGCAGAGTGGATTGGGCCACTTCTATGCATCAGAATTGGCCCAAATTTAAATATAGTAATGTTATATATAAACTCTACATGGGAGATTGATTATCTCGGACGATTCTTGCATTTTTCAATTTTTCACACCTTCAATTCCCTAAATAGGGAATTGAAGGTGTGAAAAATTGAAAAATGCAAGAATCGTCCGAGATAATCAATCTCCCATGTAGAGTTTATATATAACATTACTATATTTAAATTTGGGCCAATTCTGATGCATAGAAGTGGCCCAATCCACTCTGCAATCAGCCATCTCATGCCTTATTGAGCTCTGACTCATTATCAATGTATTCTTCGGGTGTTCCTGGGCAAATATTTATTATATAGTATTTATTTCACATATACGTGGTTGCTACTATTGTGTTCTGTGCTTGCAGTGCCAGCACTTGGGCGCTTCTTGAATATCGGCAATTGCCGGCATTGAATCTATCTTGCTTCCTATCTCTGCAACCACAACAAGCAACCGCCCGAAAAGGCAAGCGCACGACCATGCACCGCCACTGCGGGTGTGACAAGGTGAGTGTTTTTCCTAGTAGATACAACAGCACAAAAAGAGCAGCGAAAGCTGCTCTTTTTGTGCTGCTTTGGAATTTTTTACTAACGCACCTTTATTTATTTTAGATTGAGGCTCACCCAACACACGAGAGCCCAAACGGGAATGCGACATGGCAGCGCAACACATGGGAACGCGACACGGCAGTGCAATGCATGGGAACGCGACACGGCAGCACGACGTATGGCAGCACAACATGGCAGTACAATGCAGCAGCACGACACATGGCAACGCAACACAGCAATGTGCCAACGACGCGATATACAGCACCATGCCAAATGAGGACATGACCATGTCAAATGACATGCCAGGAATCACACACCCGCCATGGCAGGTGTGTGATTCCATCAGGTCAGTTCCTCCACCCCCACTACCTACAGCCACGCAAAAGAGCAGCGAAAGCTGCTCTTTTTGCATGGTATTTAATTTTTAACTAATTTATAACCTTCTATTACAGGACTTTACTTCTCGCGCCACTTTACTTCTCGCGCCAACGAATACCAACACAACCCCCCCCCTCCTGACCCCGCCTATCAACACCCAAATGACAGGGTCCTGGGGGGACCCGCACAAACCGCCATACATGAGCCGGAGTACAGTCCCAGTACCCCACACCCACTGCAGCAGGTGTGGGGTACTACAAGGTATTTTCTATTGTTTTATTTCTTATTCTTGTGGCATAAAAAGAGTAGCGTATGCTGCTCTTTTTGCATTGCATTCATTTTTTACTAACCTACTATTATTTCTCTAGATCCTGGCCAGAACCCACCCGAACCCCTGACCATAAACCCACAGAATGACATGCCACAAACGAAACCCGCAAATGATGTGCCGCAAATGAAACCCACAAACAATGTGCCATGAACGAAACCCACAAACAACCCCCACAAACGAAAACCACCCATACAACCCGCCATACATTCGAACCGGAGTACAGGGCCCCAGTACCCTGCACCTGCTGCAGCGGGTGTCGGGTACTGCAAGGTATCTTTCTCTTTCTCTTTCTTTTTTACTCTTGTGGCACAAAAAGAGCAGTGTAAGCTGCTCTTTTTAATGTTTCATTTTTAATTTCTCTAGATCCTGAACCAGAACCTGTGTAAACCCCCAACCACAAACCTGCCGAATAACACACCACAAATGAAAACCGTGAATGAGGCCCCATGAACGAAAACCCGCACCCTCGAGGGAGTGCCAAACGGAACCGGCCCCGACCTGGGCATATGAACCCCACCTGCTGTGGCAGGTGTGGTGGGTATATGCAGGTGCATGACCTGCAGGAACCATGCCCCCCCTGGGGGGGGGATAATGTATATAGCATGATATGTATATAATAATAGTAGTAATAATAATAATAATAAATAAATATATAATCTAGTACAGCCATGGATTGGCTGTATTTTGGCTGTACAGCTTTTTGATCATCACTTGACATCAAACCTGATTTCAGCCATTTAGGCCTACCTAAATCATCAATATGTCCCTCCTTTTAAGGTCCCTCTATATGGCTGACCAGGCTGGATATCATCCCCTTACCTTTGGAAGCCTGTAAAACAGCAATCAATGCAGCCAATTCATCATTGAACCAATGCTGCAAAGAGGACTGTTCACATTCACAGAGATATAGTTCATCATGGCAATTCATGATTTCTTGAACAATTTGGATCCCATTTCAGACGTCCTCATCCCCTAGCCAAGGAGGGACCTGTCCACCAAATTCATCATCAGCAAGTCCAATATCTTGCCAGATATCATTGTCCACATCAAGACTAAAAAGACCCTTCATCTCAATGGGAGGAGGGATGACTGCATTATGGGGAATCCCATGCCATCCATGAAGCTTGATCATACTGAGTTGGCGCTTATTGTAGTCTGTAACAAGGTTCTTGATTGACCAATACTGCTGTTTCAATGCTTTATTTGTGTGTTCCACAGTACTGTGATCTATCATCAAGGATAATAATGTTAATACGATATAATGTGAGTTAAACTCCAACTATGAATAACTCGCCTAAGGCTTTGCTCCTGAAAGCACCAGTGAGATTATGTGCCTCGAAATTCCTCTGGCATGCCTTGGCAAGAATGCATGCTTTAAGCACATGCATATTAAGTTGGTGTTCAAACCATGGGTGATCCTTCATTTTCTTGAGGTTGTCATATGACACCAGGTCTCCAAGCTTGAGGATGGCAGTTAAATCATCCTCTTGCTTTGACAAGCATGAGACAACTTTCTCTTGTTCAGCAAGGGCAGATGTAATCTCCCCAACCTCATTCTGAGTTGCAATGGTGTCAGACACTGGTATGGCGATGAGTTGCTTCTGGAGGGCCTCAACAAGATCCTGAGCTGCATCAAGGCGTTGACAGACAGCCAGGATCTTCTCAACAGCAAGG
The DNA here is from genome assembly GCA_014904985.1 of Hydnum rufescens UP504. Lineage (NCBI taxonomy): Eukaryota > Fungi > Basidiomycota > Agaricomycetes > Cantharellales > Hydnaceae > Hydnum > Hydnum rufescens. The sequence continues at coordinate 27,924 of MU129260.1, forward strand.
AATCCCTTTTTCTTTGATTGTCGCTCGAGAGGTTGGCTCTGGTAGGCTCGCTGTTCTTCAAATTGAGACTGCAGGAACTCATCACTGAGTGGGATTCTGGCTCTCTTCTCCTGAGCAATTATGAGGTGAGCCTTCATAGCTTTCACATGCTTCTCCAACCAGACACCTGCCTGTTGCATCTTCAAGTGGTCCAGATGTTCAATTTGGAGATCCAAAACAAACAAACATTGATGGAATCCAGTTACACAGAGATTTGGAATGAGGCACCAAAGATCATTCCAAAGGCATTCGCAACCCTCTCCATCAGTGAGACCCCAGACACCCCCCTTCCGAGGATTGTACCATAGCTGGCACACCCACTGATGGCAATATGCATGAAACACACTTATTCCAAACACAATTCGGGGTATCCACCAAGGCAACAGATTCCACTTAAGTATGCTGCAATGAATCTGGCAGCTGATATCGTACAGGATACCAACTCACCAGTGCATGGGAAGCTCGGCCATGATTGTGTCAATGAGAGCCAATGTGTAGAATTGCTGTTCACTGGGAGTCCACATATTCACCCACATGACCACACGATCATGATGACATACACCTGCCATCACACCAGTGTCTGAGAAGTGCTCTCCAGGAGTCTTTACCCTGTCACCATCTGCAGCAATGAAGGATTCACCACAGATATTTAGTGACGAATTTGGGACATGTAGCCCAGCCTCAATAATGTCATCATCAGCATCTGGGCCATCCAGGGCATATTCTCCCTTCTTCGTCATTCACCTAGCTGGATTGCCAGGATGGGCTTCTTCAACCCTTGCTTTCCAGATCTCCAGAAAACTTTGGGGCAATTCATGGGTTCCAGGTGGAACAATGCAAGGGTCCTGAATGCCTGGTTGCTTTTTGTGGCCTGGCCACCAATCATAGTCTTTGTTCCTCCTGATGGCGAAGCAGGCATCAAGCCATAAGAAAAAGTCAGGCCTGCAAAAGACGTCACTAAATTAGCAAGAGACGTGAGGATAAATCACAAAATACTCACAGTTTACCCCTCCTGATACATCACCTCTGAAGCACAATGGACACCGAGAACGAAGGTAATCAGATGGTACAGAATGGGTGTTAGAATGAGTATGGAGGTCAGGGTTGGGCACAGGTGGAGCAATTGCATGAGACCAAGAAGAATTCTCTGTGGTGGAAGTAGAGGGCTGGCAAACAGACCAACCATTGGGACTCAGCACACTGATGTACAAATGATTCATTATAGGGGTGGAGTCATTGATTATGGGTAACATTATTGTTTCTGGAGGAATATCACCCCAATCGGCAGGGTCTCACAAGAGGACTACATGCCGTGCCACACTGATCTGTTTATCCATCTTGGCAGTAACAACGCATACCAGGACCTGGTATTGGCCTAAGGCAGATGCAAATCATCAGTGGAGCGAGTCCTGCGCTTCAAATACATGGCCTCACCTTGCCAAAAATGAGGTCAGGGCATCTGCCCATGCTGTCTCATTTGGAGCCAAGTGTACAAACAACATGGACACAAACTCCAGCATGTCAAGGCTGACAGCAAGAGCTGGATACACTGGTGAGCAGGGGAACAAACCCTGCTTTACCAATTGGACAGGTACAGGGGCACATGGACATATGTGTAGTTGCACATAGTCGAGGCCTAGATGGACAATTATCAGTTTCTGGACCAAGATCAAACCAAGCATGTACTCATGATCCATGTATACTGCAGTCACCTGCTTCATTACCCCAATGCCATCCAAGAGCACATGTGTGGCACAGGACTTGTAGGCAGCTGGCCTCGCTGTGATTCACGCATGTGCTCCATATATGGATGAATTAAGCCAGGTATGACATCATGATTCCAATGTTGTGCTGCAGCAGCCCATCGATGCACATGTCGAGACAGTTTCTGCTCCACAGATATCCGGTCAAGATCTCTGGCATACAGTGGGTATTGAACAATGAAGGGCTCCTCAACTGCCTTGGGTGAGGTTAAAGAAGAAACATTGCTGCCACCTGCTGCCAATTCCTCTTCGATGTCACCAGAAAACATAGATGGTCCACCAGGATCAGGAAGATGGGATGGCTCGGAAGACGGTGCATTTTGGTGATAGCGAGGCCTAGATATATTGGCTCAGGGAGTCGGTCGTTGCACCTTAGTGCCTCGATTCGTTGGTACAACTGCCACAAATGTATTGCTATTGGGATTGAGTTTCCAAGTCGTACCTTGCATGGTGGATACACACTTGGTACTGGATTGGGGGAGTGGTGTCACTCTAAACGTCAATGCTGATGTGGGCCCCAGGTTCGCAGTGGGGGTTGTGCTCTTTGACGCCCCATGGGCAGGACTCTGTTTAGTTATGGAATTGGTTGCAGCTTGGAACATTTTCATACTATCTTCATATGTGCTCAAGTATGCGGCAGATGTTGGTGGGGAGGGATGGGTTTGTAGCCTACTGGAGGGATGTTTACACTTATGAGAGGATTGTGGGTCACTCTCATCAATCGGAATGTTGACATTGGAGGGTTTGGGAGGCATGGCGAATGGGCAGTGGTGCTTGTTGGTTTGGTGGGACAGTCGTATGCAAATTCTATGGATGAATTAATTGCAACCCTTATGGCCAACATATCAGCATTAGTGGGCAATGGCCTGAGTAACAGAATTGTACTCACCAATAGTAGGAGCCAGGAAGATAATCAAGCATCACTCGCACAAACCACCTAAAAACAGAACATACACAGCCCATGCTGTAAATATTTTGCAAAAAACGCGGTAACTTACTGTGGAAGGGTTGCATCAAAACCCGGTAACTCTGTTGCATCAAGCTACAGTAACCCCGTTGTGGAAGATAAAAACATCCAGTATCAGAAAATGCGAACATCCATTGATCCCAGCCATTGGAACAATCATGTGACCTATTACGAAATTAATTATGGCTATGCACAAAAACCGAATTTGTTTTATAACTCCGTCAGTTTTGATTGGAGAGGTACGCCCATATAACACTTAGAAAGCCACAATTCACACCTTTCGAACGGTACCAAACACAAGTTGAATGGACCAAAACTGCACTCTCCAGGCCAATTTTACTATCAAAATCCAGGATTTCCAGTAAAAAAACGAATTTCTCCGTCAGTTTGCATTCAATCCTCTTGGAATAACCGCGCCTAGAAAGATATAAAAAGTCCACACCCAACGGTACTGAGCATGTGAAGAACAGATCAAAACTGAACTCTACAGAACAATATTACTATCAGAATCAACACCCATCAGTAAAAAACGAATGTCTCTGTCAGTTTACACTGGATCTGCTCGGAACTGCCACGTCCAGAAAGCTGTTAAGAATCCGCATTTAATGATACCAAGAACGTCTATCATGGATGCAAACTGCTGTTTCTGCATCGAATCCCATCCCATGCACTTGTCCCCATTATCAACCAGCAACAAAAACATCTTAACCACTGGACTACAAACAAATTAATCTCCAAAAACTCGGAAATATCCTTTGATTCCATCTCCCATTGCCACAAATAACTTCTAGAACTTCACAGATAAGAAAGATAACACCTCCTTGACTACCCTTTTGTTCTGTTTATGAATGACTCACCTTCCTTGCAACCACTTTATGAAAGATAACACCTTCTTAGCAACCCTTTTGTTCTGTTTATGAATGACTCACCTTCCTTGACAACCCTATTGTTCTCACATATGACTCACCTAGGAATGAGTCATATTCTTTAAACACAGCCACCTTCAGAAAGGTATAAAAGCTGGTAGATTTTCCTGTATCCCCCCATCTCCTCACTACTGGAATATACTACTGTCTACAAATCTGCTTGCATCTGAAGAGAGTACTGATCTAAAGCCATCTGGAGCTAAGTCATATACAAGGTTGTTAAGACTAAGTCACTGGAAGCCCTCTATGCGAAATACTAAGCCAAGGATAGTTGCAGGACCTAAGGTTAGAGTTGCTGGACATCCAAGGAAAGGTGAGTAATAACAAAGTCAAGTCAGAAGAAGAAAGAAATACATTGACACACTGAATCAAGCTTAAACTAGTCCAGAACCCTCTTTAGAATCTGCATTTTGACCAGGAGGACACAAATAGGTACACACAAATAGCAGTAAACAGTTCAATACAACATGTATAAGCCTTTCACAAGCATCCCACGATATATCATTGACTATAGCTAGTCCATACCATCACCTTACCATCACAGAATTCCATACACAACTTGTTAGAGAGTGATCAACCATCAGAGCGAACCAGCCCATTGAATAAAAACAGAAATATAGTCTCCCATCTACACACTGGCTGAACCAGAATTTGATTTGACAGTCATCGGAGCTCCCAATCCTTCTTCTATACTGTTTCATTAAACCTTTTGCATCCAGGCTATTATTATTATTCCAGTTAAATAATATATATTTTATAATATTAATATCCCTAAATGCAGTAATTAGATAGCCCAATAAGGAAGGGTGCATTAGATAATATCCCATAATAACCTTGGATAATATCCAGTTACATAATACACTAATTCCTATTGAAAAAAAGCCTAAATGCGGAAATTAAATGAACTACATCCAAGAAAAATTTCCCCATCCAGCCCAATGGGGGCCCAGGACCAGGGGGTGGTGCCTGGGATGGATGGATGGACCCCTAGGGACCCTGATACAGTGAAAAAACCAGGCCCAGGGCCACTGGTTAGTGCCTGAAACAATGAGAACAGTAAAAACAGCACCGGAACCACTGGAAATTGCCGGAAAATAAGCACTGGGCGGACGAGTCTAAAATGTGGCACATGATTAGAGACTACTAGGACACAAATCATATCAAAATTTCAGCCCAATCCATGCATTACTTATGGAGATATGAGCCAAACAAGTTTGGACATTAAAAATTGATTTCCTCCCCCTATAAAATAGCTGGGGACTTGAAAATTTACACAGAGTATAAAATCATTATAAAGTAATTATGTGCAAAAAATCAGCCCAATCCATGCACTTAAACAGGGGGAACTGGGCAGGGGGGACCAGAACCACCGGAAGATGCCGGAAAATAAGCGCTGAGCGGACATGTCTGACATTCAGCACATATTAGGAGGCTATTGGTACGCAGATCATATCAAAATTTCAGCCAAATCCATGCATTACTTATGGAGATATGAGCCAAACAAGTTTGAACATTGAAAATTGATTGACCCCCCTACAGTCAAGATATGAACTTGAAATTTTACACAGAGTATATTCATATAATGGACTAAATCTATGCCAAAAAGCAGCCCAATCAGTTGAGTTTGAGACATTCAACTCCCTTGGCAGGCAGAAAAGAGGAACAACCCCACCATAAATGTGAATCACCCCACACTAAGCCCAAAATAGGTGGAATTGACCTGTAATATTATGATACAGACTATATCCAAAAATGGAATGAATTGGATGTGTGGAAGTGGCTGAAATTGAGGGGGAGGGGAAGGATAATCAAAAGTGAATTACACAAGATGTAGAGCAGGCATGGATCTGATATCAGGCCACTAGTGTAATACAGATATGGGGAGCTCATATGCCAAATACAGCCTAACCAGACTCCATTTAGGCATTGCTCCACATCATCCCCCCCTAACTCACAATTTCCTCCCCAGGGCCTTCCATCCATGCCATTACCCTGAAAACACACAGTTGGCTCATCCAAACACATTCATAACATCCCTCAAAATTTCAGATTTCTTACTGCAATGTGAGACCTTGCAGAATATTTTCAAGTTTCACTGTAATACACCCTCCAGTGGGGCACTTCCAGGGCTCCAATGACTCTGATTTTTTGTAGGCCACACCTGGTCACCATTTGAGGCCCAGGTGCAAAATTTCAGGGCATTCTAAGCACTTCTGGCATTGGTCACATGACCCAGATCTTCCCCTCCCCCTGCTTCACTCAGTGATCCAATTTGCATGAACTTTGTGGCCATTTGTAGTAGTAGTAGGTGGCACCCCATGATTCCAATTTGAAGACATTCCATGGAATATTCATTGAGTTATTCAAGAAACATTCCAGATCAATTCAATTTGAGGTCAGAACCACAGTAAGATAGTGGACACCCATACTCATCCACTGTCCATTTCGCTTATGTAAGCTGTCACGTGAGGCCAAAATTCATCGCCACAATCATCAAAGTCGCGCTTATGGCCCTATGATCTAAATTATGCACTAGAACGGCAAACAGCCCCAGTAAAACCATATTTTATTGCTCTATGAGGTGGCAGCAGCTTTTTTCCGCTCGGATTCTATCTCATGTACTAATTCAGGTGGGAGGCAGCGGTGGCTGCAGTACTTTTTGACTGCCCAAATGGCTTCGGACCCATTAAGTCCACGTCTATATCCATCCATAAAGCGAAGGGACCTGTTGGAAAACCTAAACAGAATGTTAGTGACAATAGAGGTTAAATACAAGAAGACTGACTGTCGCATGGACAACAGCGGTATGGACTCCAGGGCTGCGAGAGCATTCTTCTCCAATATCATTGGATCAGATGAAATAGGAAACTGGCGATATACCCGCTTTGCATACCCCCAACACATCTCGATGAAGTTCAACTCTGGGTGAAATTTTGGTAGAAATATTACCCTATAGCCCCACCTTTCACACACATCTTCCAGAAGGGATTTTACCCCAACAAAGTCGGGTTGGTTAAAGAGGATACGTCGGCAGCAGCAATCCATTATCCCAGGTGCACATTTGAACCCTTTGCACTTGGCTTTGAGGGACCTTGCATTGGAAAACCCATGCTCTTCTAGAATCACTGCCATCCCTTTGAATAAGCCAGGGTATTGTGGGTGATCATCCGGAAAGTAAAGTGGTTGGGGTCTCCCGTCGGAAAATTGCGCATCCACCATCTTCTTGAAAACTTTGACAACCTTCCCATCTGAACCGTGAATCACATTGCCATTGGGACCCAATAGTGGGACTTTAACACCCCAGTTCTCACCCTTTTTCCTCCCTTTCTGTCAGGGTTCGCCCCCAACTCCAGTCTACTCCGGTCAACTCCGGTCCTCATCCACCCACCTCCAGTCCGGTTCTCCACTTATTTCCCTTGCCCAAGTCCACTTTGCTTCCGGCTTGATTCCGGTTTGACTCCGGTCCAACCCTATCTTGGTTTCATTTCCTTTTCATTTCCCTTTCATTTCCCATTGCTTCCAGTTCACCCCCTGGCCGAGTTCCTGTTCCTGTTCCTGTTCCTGTCCCCCTTGTAACCACCTCCAGTTTAGCGATCACTCCCCTGTAGTATAGTCATCATGTATAAGTAGTCCGAGAGCGAAGTCCAGAGACCCCAGCTTTGGTCTCTCAGGATTTCCGCTGTTACTCCGGACTACAGGTCAGCCTTCATGTATTCCGTATTCGTATTACATAATCTCAGGATTTCTGCTGTTACTCCAGACTACAGGTCCGAGTATTTTCCAGTTGACTCCGCGAGCTTAAGGACCGCTGTGCTCGTTTCCGCCTAGTCCCTTCCGGGCTGCTGGATTGCCTCTCCGTCCCCTCCTATCTTCGTTATCTCATTCCTGCCCGGATTCTCTCGGACTTAGCCGGACTTACACCGGACTTAGCCAGAATTATCTGTGTTTATATTTGTTTGGTGCTCTCGTCACAGTGTGGCCCTGACACTTTCCCATTGGGATTGGGTGGATACTTGGGCATATGTCAAGCAGAAAGGGCATCATTGGCACGCTTTTTGTGGGTTGTCGCATTGTCATATATGAATACATGATCTTCCGTCTGATAGTGCTTGTCTAGGACGTCCATTGCTTTCGTCACTTGGGCAAGAACTTCATCGCACGTGAAATAGCCGTCATGCTCTTTTCCAGGCCTTAGAAATACTCGAGCCCCATCAGCATTGGCGTCACCTGGCTCTCGAAGCCAACCATAATTGGGGGAAACGAAATCGGCAACCATAAGGGATGTACCCTCGCCCTTTGCATAAGGCTTTGCAGTTTCGCTGGGATGGACCCATCGTAACGTTTGTCTATCATGTGCATAAAAGATCGACTCATCATGATTCCAGATGACAGTTGGGCGACTTGATACAGGTGTCAACGGGTCGAGATTACTGCCATCATCAAATTTGCGGGTCTTTGCATTGACTGTGGCCCATGCTGGGAGGAAAGTTGATTGTCGGTACATAACCACATTGTCCCGTTCATGGCCATCAACATATTGTCCCTTTGGCTCCTTTCCCCAGCGGTACTGCATAAGCCACATCCACCGTGAAGCAGTTTTGAGTGAGATACTTCTTTTGAGGCCAAGGCGAGTCTTTATTTCTGGTGTATCAAGATACCGAACAATATCCAGAGCAGATATGAATGGCCCAAGACCTTGAAGATGGAGTGTGATGTCTTGGGCCAGATCCTTGTCGGAAACAAGCATCGAAACATTCCACCTCCCATATGCATTTGTCAGAAGGTTTTTAGAGTCCTTAATGTAAGCATGACACCATTCTCGGAGGCATCAGGCTAACCATTGTCCCTTTCCAGCAGCTATGGCAGCTACGAGTGATGCCGCAATCCAACCATTGCCCCAAGCCACAGAGTCGTTTGCATATATATTCAGAAACATACGCATCAATTCAAGGCGGCCCTGGGTAAGCAGGTCAAGGTTGGGGTCCATATGACCTGCACCAGTGGGACGAGGTGGTCGGAGGATTTTTTCGAGGCCTTTTGCCACAGCTTGAGCCTCTTTGATTGTTGGAGATGGGACAAATCACCGTTGGTGTGTTTTTGTTGTGAGGGGTGAGTTCAAAATGTGCTCGTCATCAATGAGGGATGCTGTGGATGTGTTGTGAGATGGACTTTCATAAAGTGAGTGAACCTCTTCATCGTGAGAGGTCCTGTCGCCATCTGGGGATAATGCCACCCAGGTGTCAAGATGAGTCTTGCCTATTTCTGATGGCAAGGCAGCGGTTGATTCTGGCACTGACAATGACATGACAGATGGTGCAGGGACAAATGTTATTGTGTCATCATTGTCAGCATCAGACTCTGTTGTGAGGTCTATGGTTACATTCGGATTCTGAGTTTGTGTTTTTGGTGGGAGGTGCTGCAGCCAATTGTATAGGCTCGATGGGTTCCTATGGTTCTCCTCAGCAGCTTTTTGTTCCTCTAGAACACGTTTGCTGTCCCTATAGATGGAGCGCAGAGCTCTCTGACCATTAATTTTACAGCCAGAGTATGATCCTTTCACTCCCTCCATAGCACCACGCATTCCTGCACACACTTTTTGGGGGAGTCGGAGCCATGCACAAGCCATAAAGGTTTTCAATGCTGAGGGATTTGAAGTGGGCAGTTCATCATCTATTCCAGTAGTCGATGGCAAGGATACTGATGAGCTGGCCACAGACTGTTGTGGGTTGCTCACATCTTCATCAAATATTACAATTGGTGAGAAGATCTGAACAGGAGAGAGGTGTGTGGGGGGAGGTGTGGATATATGGGGCTCCGGTTTAGGAGATCTGTGAGTCAGTATGCTGATATTTTTTCAAGACATTAGGCACACCTTCTTTTGTGCATATTCTCCAAGGTTTAGAGCTCGTTTGTACCCTTTGAGTCAAGGCATAGACCCTGAAATGGTGTGCCGCCTACTGCTATAGGTGCGGCAGCTACCAAAACACTCACAAAGCTGCCAAAGCTGTCCACCCAAATAAGGAAGTTGCTTAATTTGATGCCATCCAAATAAGGAAATTGCCTAATTTGACACTTTCTAAATAGGGAAATTGCCTAATTTGGCATTATCCAAATAAGGAAATTACCTAATTTGGATAGGCCAATTTAGAAGACTTTGAAACCAAATCACCTCAGAATCACAAAAGGAGCATTTTTCATTAGTGCAGTCTTTCAACTTGTATAGCTCCTGACTGAAACAATATTTTTGAATTCTGAAACTGAGAAACTCTTCAGAGAATTAGTTATAAGGTACCCTTGGTCCCCATCTGCCTCCAAGTGTTGAGTTGTGGGCGCCTAAATGAAGACCGGAAAGTGCCGGGATAGTGGATGAGTATGGGTGTCCACTATCTTACTGTGGTTCTGACCTCAAATTGAATTGATCTGGAATGTTTCTTGAATAACTCAATGAATATTCCATGGAATGTCTTCAAATTGGAATCATGGGGTGCCACCTACTACTACTACAAATGGCCACAAAGTTCATGCAAATTGGATCACTGAGTGAAGCAGGGGGAGGGGAAGATCTGGGTCATGTGACCAATGCCAGAAGTGCTTAGAATGCCCTGAAATTTTGCACCTGGGCCTCAAATGGTGACCAGGTGTGGCCTACAAAAAATCAGAGTCATTGGAGCACTGGAAGTGCCCCCACTGGAGGGTGTATTACAGTGAAACTTGAAAATATTCTGCAAGGTCTCACATTGCAGTAAGAAATCTGAAATTTTGAGGGATGTTATGAATGTGTTTGGATGAGCCAACTGTGAGTTTTCAGGGTAATGGCATGGATGGAAGGCCCTGGGGAGGAAATTGTGAGTTAGGGGGGGATGATGTGGAGCAATGCCTAAATGGAGTCTGGTTAGGCTGTATTTGACATATGAGCTCCCCATATCTGTATTACACTAGTGGCCTGATATCAGATCCATGCCTGCTCTACATCTTGTGTAATTCACTTTTGATTATCCTTCCCCTCCCCCTCAATTTCAGCCACTTCCACACATCCAATTCATTCCATTTTTGGATATAGTCTGTATCATAATATTACAGGTCAATTCCACCTATTTTGGGCCCAGTGTGGGGTGATTCACATTTATGGTGGGGTTGTTCCTCTTTTCTGCCTGCCAAGGGAGTTGAATGTCTCAAACTCAACTGATTGGGCTGCTTTTTGGCATAGATTTAGTCCATTATATGAATATACTCTGTGTAAAATTTCAAGTTCATATCTTGACTGTAGGGGGAGTAAATCAATTTTCAATGTTCAAACTTGTTTGGCTCATATCTCCATAAGTAATGCATGGATTTGGCTGAAATTTTGATATGATCTGCATACCAATAGCCTCCTAATATGTGCTGAATTTCAGACACGTTTGCCCAGCGCTTATTTTCCGGCATCTTCCAGTGGTTCCAGTCCCCCCTGCCCAGTTCCCCCTGTTTAAGTGCATGGATTGGGCTGATTTTTTGCACATAATTACTTTATAATGATTTTATACTCTGTGTAAATTTTCAAGTCCCCAGCTATTTTATAGGGGGAGGAAATCAATTTTTAATGTCCAAACTTGTTTGGCTCATATCTCCATAAGTAATGCATGGATTGGGCTGAAATTGTGATATGATTTGTGTCCTAATAGTCTCTAATCATGTGCCAAATTTCAGACTCGTCCGCCCAGCGCTTAATTTCCGGCATCTTCTGGTGGTTCCAGTCCCCCCTGCCCAGTTCCTCCTCTTTAAGTGCATGGATTGGGCTGATTTTTGGCACATGATTACCTTACAATGACTGTATACTCTGTGTAAATTTCAAGTCCCCAGCTACTTTATAGGGGGTGGAAATCAATCTTTAATGTCTACACTTGTTTGGCTTATATCTCCATAAGTAATGCATGTATTTGGCTGAAATTTTGATATGATTTTCATCCTAATAGTCTCTAACCATGTGCCAAATTTCAGACTCGTCCACCCAGTGCTTATTCTCCGGCATCTTCCAGTGGTTCTGGTCCCCCCTGCCCAGTTCCCCCTCTTTAAGTGCATGGATTGGGCTGATTTTTGGCACATGATTACTTCATAATGATGTCATACTCTATGTAAATGTTCAAGTCTCTAGCTATTTTATGGGGGGAGGAAATCAATTTTTAATATCCAAGCTTGTTTGGCTTATATCTCCATAAGTAATGCATGGATTGGGCTGAAATTTTGATATGATTTGCATCCTAATAGTCTCTAATCATGTGCCAAATTTCAGACTCATCTGCCCAGCACTTAATTTCCGGCAATTTCCGGTGGTTCCAGTGCTGTTTTTACTGTTCCCATTGTTTCAGGCACTAACCAGTGGCCCTGGGCCTGGTTTTTTCACTGTATCAGGGTCCCTAGGGGTCCATCCATCCATCCCAGGCACCACCCCCTGGTCCTGGGCCCCCATTGGGCTGGATGGGGAAATTTTTCTTGGATGTAGTTCATTTAATTTCCGCATTTAGGCTTTTTTTCAATAGGAATCAGTGTATTATGTAACTGGATACCATTTAGGAATCATTATATAATATTTTTAGTCACCCCAAACCCAGTATGGAAATTATCCTAAATAGGAAATGATTGGATGCAAATCCATTAAGAACCCAACTGAGCCATTGGCTGATATTAAAATGCCTGGGGTTGCCACAGCTCTGATGCAACAGCTGACCTGATGCATCAAAACATGGTAATGGTAACTTACCGTAATTGATGCAAAAAACTTGTGGTAAGTTACCATATGTGATGCAATAAGTCTACAGCATCAGGTGCTGATACATGGGCAGTAATCAGTAATGTTGAACTGGGTTGAGACTGGGTAGAATGTTCGTTCATGAGCAATGACTCTGACAGTAGCTGTTGAACTGGATCACATAAGCCTGGGACACACAGACTGGGTAGAATGCCCATCCACAGATTTTACAATCACAATTCCAGGTGATAAGGCTACAAGCAGTGGTATGATGGAACATGCAGACTGGGTAGAATGCTTGTTCACAGATTTTACGAGAGCAACAAGTGTGATGCCAATCAGAACAGTGGACCCAATATGTGGGCAGTAATCAGTACTGTCGAATCAGGTTGCATAAACCCAGACTGGGTAGAATGTTCATTCATGAGTGATGACTCTGTCTGTCAAACTGGATCGCGTAAGCCTGGGACATGCAGACTGGGTAGAATGCCTGTCCACAGATTTTATGATCACAATTCCAAGCAATAAGGCTACAAGCAGTGTTGAAACAAACTTTCCAGATGCAAACCGGAAAACCAGCAATTCAACACCCCAGCGAGAGACATGTGCCTCAAAGTAAATTTGAATTTGTTCACAAATCAAAAATCAAATAATGTTCTAAGACTAGCTATATCAACTGCACCCTCGCCTGATCAATACTGGCCACTTTCACTTGCACAACAGGGTTTCCTGACCTCCAAGTTGAAAATTCTTCCACATACATGACAGTGAGGTCGAAGCTGATGAGTGATTTTCACTTTGCTCCCTCATGCCTTAAGAGTGTATTTCCTGGTAGGGAAGTGAATGTCCTGTTTGTGTTGCTTTTCCATCTTCCCTGATTGCTGGTGCCAGAAAAAAGAATTAGGTACATTGGGCATTGATAGGGGAATAGTGACAAGGGGGTAACCCACCCTTGTCAATCAATGGCAGATGGCACGGGTTTTCTTTATGTGCAGGTCCATCCAGAGGAAGGTACTTCTTGTTCTTGTAATATTCTCACAGATTCTGGCATGCTTTTTGGTTCATGACAGTCAGAACATGGGCGATAGATGTGCGAATGGTGGAGCTAAAGGTGTAGGAGAAACAGGTGTGTTCATTTGTTAGTGGAGAAAATCATTATGTGTGACACACATTTGGGAGAGCTTGGATGCTGACAGAGAGGCAATCTTTTGCACACACAGGCTCAGGCTAAGAAGCTCTTGCAGTTGTTTTGTCAAGTCAGACTTTGACCAATATATTTTTGAATATTCGCACCACAGTCAATATGCCTGTCCACATAGATCCAAGAGGTGTACCCGATACAGACTTGGACTGCAACTTGTATAGCCCCTAAGTCGAATTGTGTGACGTGACGCTTTATTATTGTGACTATTTTGATGTGAGTCATAATGCTGTGACTGTTTCCAGTTAACAACAATGGCATTGTCTGGGGATGCGCCCAGTGTCTTTGAAATCAGAACACCTTTACAAGCATCACTTCATAGAGAACTATGTCTTGGAAAATGGAACCGATCCAATGACTGGGGAAAGGCCCATGGAAGAGGATTTAATCCCAATCAAAACCAGTAAGCCTTCAGTGGACTGATCTCCTCAAACTGGCCAGGCTCATATTGCTGCGCAGATAGATTCTCAGACTGTGCCCCAATGCCCAGCCACTCTCACCTCAATCC
>MU129261.1:0-25655 GCA_014904985.1 Hydnum rufescens UP504
TCACTTTTAATTTTTAACTAATGATTTTTATTCTAGGTACAGTATTGTCACAAATGAAGACCGAAGACCCGCGAAGCAAGCCCCCCCACAACGATAACACGCCCGCAAAGGGGACCCCTGAACGACGACATGCCAGAACCACACCCGCCGAAGCGGGTGTGGGGTAATTTTAAGGTGAGCATATAACCACGCAAGAGGAGCAGCGTACGCTGCTCCTTTTGCATGGCTTTTCTTTTTTCCTTTTTACTAACGTATTGTACGTTATTTTAGGTTGTCTGAACCCATGACCCCACCAAGCAAACACACGAGAACGGCAACGGACCCACCAAACAAAACCCGCGAGGGTTCAAACCCCCAACATGACGGCCAAGCCCCGTACCGAGTACGAACCGCATGACCGCGGTACAAACCAAGGACCACACCCACCGAAGTGGGTGTGTCCTACAAGGCTTTATTTATTTATTTTATTTCTATATGTACAACGACGCAAAAGGAGCAGCGCAAGCTGCTCCCTTTGCGTCACTTTGAATTTTCTTACTAATCGAGAGTCCAACTGAAGCCATGCCAAAAGAAAACCCGACGAACGCACCACCAAACCCGCTGAACGAAAACCAATGCAAACCAGACACCCGCCACGGCAGGCGTCTGGTACTATTTAAGGGAGGCGATTTTCCCGTATCCAACGGCGCAAAAGAGCAGCGAAAGCTGCTCTTTTTGCATCACTTTTAATTTTTAACTAATAATTGTTCATTCTAGGTATCGCCGCAAATGAAGACCTGCAAAGCCCCGCCAGAACGACAACATCCCCATGAACGATGACACGCCAAACACAGAGACGAACCACACACCCGCAGTAGTGGGTGTGTGGTTCTATACAAGGTATGTAATGTAACACACCCCCAACGGCACAAAAAGAGCTGCGAAGGCAGCTCTTTTTGCGTCGTGTTAACTTGTACTGATCTAAATTTTGTATTCTAGATCTTCCTTCCCCCCAAACGAGTACGTGCCCGAAACCCCCCCAACCCACCCAAGAACTGTACGGAAAACCAGCAGTCGAAGGTACGTGACCCCAGACAACGAGTACCACACCCCCACCAATGCGGGTGTGTGGTACTACAAGGTTTTTTTTTAAAACTTTCTACATCTACAGTGACGCCAAAGGAGCAGTGCAAGCTGCCCCTTCGGCGTCACTTTGAATTTTTTTTACTAATGTTCGTTATCATTCAATTCTAGGATTGAATTTGAAGCTCCTGAAACAAAGACAACAGACAGCCGCGACCCCAAACGACCCGCACAACAGTGAACCGCCAAGCCAAGCCCGCCCAAATGGCCACCGACGAGCCGGGTGAGCCCCCATCCAAGCCCAAGGCAGCAATGCCCAGTACCACATGCCCCCCTCAGCAGGGTGTGGTACAAAAGGTCTGTTTTTTAACTTAATATTTTGCTGCCCGACACCCCAGCAACATGCCCCCTGAACCTGCATCTGAACACTGGACAACCCCCCGTTCAAAGTCTCGAGGAAGCAACGGATGGTACCACACCTGCCCTAGCGGGTGTGGTATGTTTTTTTAATTGAATTTTTAAATAAATAAATACATAAGTTGATAAAAAAACATGAGACTGCCAAATGAAAACAGCCCCCACCTGGGGTGAGTGATAATGATAATAAATAAATAACTAACTGAAACACCAGAGGGGGAATATAATAATAAATACCGGTGATTATCCCCGATAAGCCCGCATGGCCCGCTGTCCTGCAAGTCTGAGATGCTCTCTAAGTCCCAGTTTCGGCCAATTCTGAGCCAGAAGGTGCAGACCGTAAAATGGCCATTTCGGCCGGAATAGTGATGGGACCTACTTAGGTACCATTATCTGCCCCAAAAGTGGTACCTAACTAGGTAGGCTTAGATGACTGACCAAGGTGGTCGTAAGCATAAACAAACAGGTGTCAGCTATAAGTAATGGAGAGTGAGCACACCTTCAATCGATACACACACAACCTTCAGAGGCCGGTGACGACTGGAGCAGGAGCACGTGCTATTATCAGTCCCCCTTTGTGAGGCAGGTGTCTGTCGCAACAACATTTGCTCGTGCTTCCACTGCATGAAGGGTCTAATGAGAGCAGGAAGGACGGTTTGGCTCCAGTGAGCGGCTTGCGCATGTTTACATCTCGCATGCCTCGACTCTTTTGCTAGATAGTGCGTGTGCATCTCAGGGACCAAATAGGGATCATAGTCCAGATTCAGTGGGTACATTGCTGCAAAATCAGATGGAACGGCATGGTGGAGATCCTCGGATTGTGGAGTACCTCGTGTAGATACACTATGATCCCCTGTATATATGGGTCCTGAGGGGCCTTGACCAATAATTTCGGCCTTTGGAAATCGTGCTCGACTGGGATGTTTACTGGATTTAGCAGATAGACCTGAAGACTTTACTGGCAGGGTGATGGGGGATGGGAGGGATGGTGTAGTTGGCTGGCTTGGTCCTCCTCTCTTTCCTTTGTTGGCCATAGACGGGAGGCAAAATCAATGCAAAGAGTCAGACAGAATACCAGATGTGAGAGAAAGTCGATGTCTAGCACTGAACTTGACGAGTGCCTTGTATAGTGCCAGACAAAATACCAGATGCAAGAGAAAGTTGACATCTAGCACTGAACTTAGCAAGTGCCTTTTGTATACTGCCAGACAAGATACCAGATGCGAGAGAAAGTCGATGTCTAGCACTGAACTTAGCAAATGCCTTTTGTATACTGCCAGACAAGATACCAGACATGAAAGAAAATCGATGTCTGGCACTGAACTTGACAAATGCCTTCCTAGGCTAAGAGTGATGCCGAACAGGATCAGACGTCAGAGAGTGCTGACATCTGATACTGAACACGGCGAGAGTTCTGCATTGGTACAATAAAAACGCTATAGTGACGAAACTTGATTGAACTTCTACACTTACTGATTTGTGAAAGACACATGGATTCAGGGAGGACAAAACGGGTCACCACAGTGAGCGACAGGGAGGGCAAAAAAGCATGAGATACAGAATTTACCGTTGGGCAGCTCAAAGCTGTCCAACTTGGGAGGCGCTTCATGGCAATGACCTGTGCTATGGGTCCCAGGTTATCTTCTTTTTTTTGAGAGGGCATATCAAACGAAATCATTATTGTGTACATGATATATACAAAGCATTTTTTTTGAGCAGAAGGCAAGATGAACGACAATGAGAAACTAGGTGCCACCAAGCTGTGTGTTGTCTACAATGGTATTCAGGGCCGCCAAAATATTTCCAAGCACAAGGTGCACTTCATCCCTCAACTGGGTCATCACCTCTAGCACCTCCATGACCTCCTGGAGCTCTATCTCCAAAGAAACAATTTGATTCGATAGCACGGTGCTAGAGACGGAAGGATGGGGGATGGTTGCGCCAAGGGGAGAGAGGTCGATTGTGGGAATGACGCTTGGGGGAACGATGATTGTGGGAATGATGATTGTGGGAACGGCAATTGAGGGAACAATGATGGAGAGAATGACGACTGCAGTAATGACGATTGTGGCAATGCCAATTTGGGGACGGACAACTGGGGGACGGACAACTGGGGGATGGACAACTGGGGGACGGACAACTGGGGGACGAATGACTGGGGGACGAACGACTGGGGACGAACGACTGGGGGACAGACGACTGGGGGACGGACGACTGGGGGACGGACGCCTGGGACAGATGCCTGGGGGATGGACACCTGGGGGACAGACGACTGGGGGACGGACGCCTGGGAGACGGACGACTGGGGGATGGACAATTGGGGAGTTCCCCTCATCTGAAAGTCTTCAGGCTGGGGGGTGGGGGGTATGGACGCGCCACAATGATTGGACCAGCCTAAAGAAACAATGTAGATTAGTTGCAATCTATATTTCACAATGATTCATAGTGATATGTACACCAGAAGCGACATCCCCCATTTTCGCACTTCCAAAACCATCGCCCCATGTTTTGGCGAGTCCACAAATGAAGCAAAAGAGCTAATGACGGAAAGAAAGATTAATGCTTGGGGATGATACAACCTTTAGTACTTACAAGAGTTACCACAGTAACAGACAAACCTCCCCTCCACAAAATAGGGCCAGTCATTTGGCATTTTTGTCACAAAGGTAAGTATCTATGTGGTATCCAGCTCCATGGGTCAGGGATGCTTTGAACGCCAGCAAAAGCGGGATCCCTACAGAACACGTGTGTTGTGATGACAGGACACTGAATGCCAGTGAGACCAGCATTCAGTACTGAGCAGCAAATGGCATATAGAGACGTGATTACAGTCTTAAGGAGGTCCAGAGGTTGGTGCTGTGCCAGCCCTCCGGTTCCTGTTTTTTGTTTGTTGCATCTCTCAAATTGTACAGTTGCAGACAAAAGGCACAGATATTCCTGATTAACTCACCGCAGAGGTACAGCATACCTATGCAACAGGACACAGAGGTGGCTGCACGCCAACGGAGTGGCCGCATGAACCACACACCCGCTGCAGCAGGTGTGTGGTTCTATATAAGGTAAATACACCCCCAATGGTGCAAAAAGAGCAGCAATGCTGCTCTTTTTGCGCCCATTTTAATTTTTTTAACTAATGATTTATTATTCTAGGCTAGCAACAAATGAAGACCTGTAGAATGAGCCCCCCGAATGATGACCTGCCCACAAAACAAGACCTGCAAACAACAAGGTGCCAAACAAAGAAATCAAGTGATGCCAAGCTGTAGGAACCCCACACCCACTAAAGTGACATTCAGAAACACACATCTTCAGCATGAAGTACAACCATACAGTCATATGTCCTTTTGCATTGACAACGATGGCAGGATCTGTGGTTCGCACCATATCTATGATGCCATGCAGGTTTGGCTGTGGTCTTGCTATGGGGAAGGTCAGTATAATGTCTCTAATGGATGAGGTAGTGCACTAAGTGGATCCTCCAGAAATTCTTGCTGACACTATTTATTGACAGGTTCATGCATCGATGAAATTATCAAAGTCATGGGCAAGAACAAAGAGGGTAAGATTCAATCTCAATCCATTATTGAGCCGTGGTTGATTTTATAAGATTCCCCTCCAATCAAGCAATGTACCCGCTCTGAGAGAGAGATGACAACATGTCACTCAGGAAGACTTTGAACCCACGCTTGCAAAGGTATGCCTTTGCAAATGCATCTCATTGAAAGGTTCTGAGTGGCACATCTTGCATCATCAGATTCTCATGTGCCATATCAACAAATCCCCCTGCATGCTGGGCAAGGCATCTTGACCAGATCTTGGAATTTGCAGTAGTAACAAGGATTATGGTCTAAAATGGAGGGAAACCAATGTACACTTGTAAATACAGGCCTTACTCTGTCTGGACTTTATTTGGAAAAACTTTGTACTATAAAATCAACAAAAAAGACTCGCTTCACATCTTCAAAATATTTCATCTGAGATGCAAATTCAAGTATGCTATGTACATTTGAGTTGGCTCTATATTGTGCTCAGAGCTCATATCATATCTCAAGAACCCCACTGTGGCTGTGATTGCTCAGACAGCAGTGGCCCAGGATGGGCAGGTTGGAGATGGTACCACATAGTGCTCCTTGTTGGAGAGCTTTTGAAAGCTGATCGCTATATATCCAAGGGAGTTCATCCCACAGCGATTGCAGGAGGATTTGATATTGCTAAGAGAAGCATACTGTATGACATCAACTTTTCTGCTCTCGGATTAACTGGACTGCCCGTTCCTGGATTCACATTGCATTTAATTTCCAGAAGCTAGATTGTCAATCCCTATGTCATTAATTGATGATTCTATGCCAAACAAAATACTGTAGAGAAATGCTCATCATGTGGTAACCCAGTGATTCTGGAGGCATCAAACTGTTTGATGCAAGTGCACAACTCAATATTCAGAGATCCATATGGAGACATTGCTTTTGGATTGGATCATCAGATAGTTGGCTCTACTGAATTAGGTTGAGTCTTTTTTAATTGCAATTGAAGACTGCCTTAAATAATACAAGCCATTAAGTTCCTGGGTGATGAGACCATCATTAGGAGGTTTATCCTCCAAACCGTGGCATCATTAGCTACGGGTGCTCAACTATTTCAACTTGAATTCTTGTGACACTATGGTTGAAATATAGGGTAGTATTCACATGGTTGTGCCGAAATTGGTACAGTATTTCACAACTTGGAGAGCTCTGTCTTGTGCAACTATATGAGCGGTAGTGGTATATATAAGTATATGGAATGAGAAAAATATGATAGGTTGTGTGGCCACAGAGTGCCAACTACCCTTGAGAACTTAAAGTGGTCCAAATCACTGATGGAAAGATGGTAACCCTAGATAATCCTTGTCTGTACAAAAAATGGCAACAAATGGACTGGTGGTTCAGGTGCAATTCTTTGCTGAAGGTGGGGAAAATGCAAATTTGTAACTATCAAAATCTGACAAATTAGGGAATGTTTCGGCATTTCACAGTGGTGTGGAACCAAACTCCAACCTAACATCTCATAAAATCTGTGGGCACACATTCTATCTAGTCTGTGGGCTCCAGATCCACAAGATTCATTAGTTCTACAGCCTCTCGTACATTTTTTCACCACGTGTTGAGTGTAGTGGGTGGAGAGAGATTCCATCCTCCATCTTGGAACTGCTATCCAGGGTTATATCTTTGATCTCCGCTTACTCATGTGCTTTGGAGTGGTAAATATGCTCCAGGGTTGTAAGGGTCTGTGGTTGAGATAACTGCTCTATCTGTATGGTTCCCACCATGCCTCCAAAGCAGACGAATATGAAAACGAGAAAGCCAACTGGGAAAAACTCGGGATCCACAAGTGCCTTGGCTCCCTCTTCTGATATCTCCTCTGCCACCCTGGAACCGAAATCAAAGCTCCCCAAGTTCAAAAAGAAATTGGCGGATCCACTGGTGGCTCCTCCAGATCCCACACCTAGTACGTCCATGGATCCTTTATGATGGGACTATGGAGAGTCTTCCAGCCCTCTTTTGTCTGAAATGATCCACTCTATCCAACACTTCCCAACTCTTTGCACTCGATATTCAGTTTACTTCAAGCAGAACCTAAACAGTATGTTTTTTTTTTGCATCGCAGATTTGTCTTGCAGACTGACAACAATTCAACGTCCCCAGAAGTCAGAGGCGAATGTCCCACTTCCCAAAGACACTTCATCAGCATCCAGGACTGGGTGCTAGAGTATACCAACACCCTCTGGGAGAGTGATGCGTCTCCCAATTTACTTGAACTGTTAAACCCCCAACCTCGAAAGAATATGCCGTCCTCGCAACTTATTATTCTGCGGCCCCCCTCTGTGGTTTCTCAGTTCAGGGAAACTATGCATCGATATGACTTTGACCCATTCTATGATGTCGCTAGGGCATGGTTGAGTCCTTTAACTTGGGCGTTCTTTGACAAACTGTGCACAAGACACATGTACACTCGCAATTCCCCGCACATTCCCTATCTACCCCAACATCGATTTCCATTCCAGGAGGTGGTGCAGAGGGGCAGCTATGCACTAGATTTTTTTCTTGGCTGCAGCTGGCTGATCACCATGCGAAAAGCCCTCATCAATGCTTTTGATGTTTATCATCTGTGGTTGAAGGCATTCCAATTTTTTCATCTTGAACTCGAATCGGATCCCAGTCATGGAGCATGGCACCCACTCTGATCGTCACAAAAGCCCTCATCGAGAGTGGCCAAGACAGTTCTCTGCCGGGTGATGTGGAACAATCTTTTGCAAAGATTATGGCCTATCGCAAAATTGTGAGGATTGAGGATACTCTGGCAGAAGTTCAAGCTGTCATGCAGCTTCTGATGCATAGGACCCTCAACCATATAGCCCTGGTTGCTGGTCTGGAGCTACCATGTTTTGGGGTTGATCACAATCTAGTGGGTGCTTTCATTTCCATGGACAACCCCAATGTCCTATGGCAGAATTGGAGTGACATGGTGTCCCCCTTCATGGTATCTGGATCCTGGAGCCCAGAGAAGTCCATACTCTTGATCCCCACACAGGGGATTTATCTTCTGAGTCCCAGGCTGTCGCCAATGGGGTGGCCGAACATGCGTCCCAATGAAGCCCATGGGGAATTCATGGAAATTTGGAGAATGAAATGAGGTGCCCAAGTCAAGCATCCATCTCTCTGGATGATTCGACCCATCCAACAAAAAGAGGACTATGTGCATCAATGGGATGTCTACACAGCTGTATTTGAGTCTGACCTTTGAGATGTAGACAGTGCCATGGCTGGTGCACTAGTCCGTGTTTTGGGTCCTTCCTCCATCAGCCTCTGTGATATGGTGCCACTGCCACCTCATCCCCTTCACATCCTGATGACATGGATGTCGAGCCTGCTGTTGATGCACCCATCACTAGTGCTGTTGATGCACCTATCACCAGTGCTGTTGACGCACCCATCACTAGTGCTGTTGACGCACCCCTCACTAGTGCTGTTGACACACCCTCACCAGTGCTGTTGATGCACCTGTCACTAGTGCTGTTGACGCACCTGCCCTCACTACTGACCCGATCCATTACTTTGGATTCGAGGGTGAAGAGGGTTATTCTTCAGAAGAGCCATCAGATGATGACTTCATGAAGAAACATCTGGCACCAATCCATCAAGGATCAGCGTCTCAAGGAAGCACAAAGGGACCCCCATTGGGCAGCAGTCACAACAGACTTCCCCATGGCATTCTTGGGAATTCCTGGTCCCCAAGAGCGCATTCTCTCTATCAGTCTGGGAGGCTCAGAAAAAGCAGCAGAGTTTACCATTCTGGCTTAGAGCACTATGTACTGGAGAGATGGAGCTCTGCCCCTCCAGGGCCTCCAGGCTACCCAAAGCGTGCAAAGAAGTGCCATCATTTGGTCAATGCTGATCAAGGTAAGACATTGCTTGTAATTACTAAGGAGCAAGGAGATGAACTCGTTTCTTAGGACCAATTGATAGGCCCAAGAGTGCCCAGCATGAGGCCGAGTATGGACCCTCTCGAGGCTGGTCACAGTCTTGTTCTCCTGTCTGGGGAGAAGAGTACCTTGAGTCTGAGTGCAACCATGCTGAGCACAACTGTGCTGAGCATGACTGTGTTGAGTGAGACCATATTGAGTGAGACTGTGTTGAGCACAATCATGCTTTTGCCTTGTTCATCTCTTGTCCTTCTTGTGTTCAGTATCCCCCCCACTCTCATGCAAGGTCACCTGTTCGATGTTCACAGTCCCCCATTGGTCCCTCATGTCTTCCCCACTCGGGTTCTTGCCATCCTTTGGGTTCTCCTCACCATCATTCATGGTCTGGTGATCATTGCTTGTACTCTCCTGGCCATCATTTGCCATCTGTCCATCACTCACGTTCTTGTGAACATTGCCTGTATTCTCGTGGTGGCTCCTCTTCTTCTGACCATGCCCTGCATTCTCCTGCTCATGACAGGCATTCTGGTGACTGCTTGCCTCTCTTGGCCCTTGTTTGTGTTCCCCAATGCATCATTTGCCCCCCTGGCTTCCCCTCACGTTCCCCCTCCTGATCGGGACTTCCCCTCAGTTCAGGGGCTCCACCATGATGGGCAAGAGCCAGAAAATTCCATGTTGGAGGATCAGGCTCCAGAGGTGCAGACAGTCAGTCAGCTGCCTGGTCCTGTGTCCTCTGACCATGATCATGACACATCCATGCAAGTGGATGCATGACAAGTGGGCTTGCTGGTCTCTCCCAAGGATTCGCCCATCATTCCTTTGAGTGAATTCAATGATCTTGACATTCGGACTGATGACAATGGACAGCCAGGCACAGAGAGTAATGAAACTGCTGAGGCTTCTCCAGTGAATCTGGATCCTCCCATTTTTGTTGGCGATTGGTTCCACATCGAGTTCTCCAGCATTACTGGTGATGTGAACATCAGGGAGGTCTTCAAGTGTCTTTCAGAAGACCACTTATTCAGTGTTCGTGTCTGGAAGAACAAGGGAGGAAAGGGCCTAGCATGCCTCAAGAAGAAGGTCATGTTGGCCTTCAAATTGCAGCTGTGACGGGATGCCATGCTCTCTCATTTCCAGAACTCCCCTGGATCTAGGCTGTTTGACTTCAAGGAGGCAACCAAAATTGCAGTGGCGCACCAGGAGTCCATTGCTTCCTTTCGATGGGTGTTGGATCCAGACTATGTTGAAATGTGCTATGCACACCAGCAATCTGCTGATGACTTGACATTGATGCTGGAGAATGCCCCCACCTGCAGAGAGATTGGCGATCTTCACATGCTTCATCTCTTTCCACCCCCACTTGAAGGAGACTCAGGAATATGGACCTTCATTCAATACCATTTCCTGGACTTGCATTGTTTTCCTCCATTGGTTGCAGATGAGGTCGAATATCCGCAGTGCATGTTAGATCGAGTGGAATTCACCACAGCATGGTTTCTGGCTACACTTGACCAGGAATATGATGTTATATGGTGCCACTTGAAGATGATTGTGAGTGCTCACACGGATTGGTGCAACCAGAATCTTTTGGCATTATGGGTGCCGCTTTATATCACTCATGGACTGTATGATGTTCTGGTTCATGAGCCTGGATGAATGGCAAAAACTGCTGTGGCCACAGGTGATCAAGCCATATTGTATTCCTGACCCTCCCATCCATGCCGTATGGAAGCCTTTGGATTCCTCAACTCCCAAGTCTGGTTCATTGAATGGGACTCATCCTCTCCACACCCCACCCTCTTTTTAAAGGCCGGTACACCATGTTCAGTGGGCCACAATAGTGTCCACCTCATTTCGGTGCCCTTCACCTCTCTTCATTTCTGTTACGCTCCTCTTCATCCCCATCGCTCCTCATTTCATGTTGCTCTTCTCTCTTCTCATCATGTCCCTCTCCTCTCTATTATTTCTCCCTGCTGTGTTTGTTCAATTTGTTGCCTGTAGTATCTATGTATGTTGATAAATAATATGCCTATTATAGATGTGCCAAATTGATGTTGAGTGACACGGCAAGTTCTGGCTTTTTTGGCTACCCTATATGTCGCATTATCCCATACCACTTGGTCTAGAGAGGTTCCTGGTTACTCTTGAACATCTCAGATAGAGAGGTGGGAAGTGGTGCTCCGAGCGCAGTCTACTCTTGTTTTGCAGAACTTAACAATCTCAATCAAGTTGTCCTGACCAGCATTGCACAACCCAAACTGCCTTGTCTTGAGAGGTTCCTGGATTTTTTTCTTGAACCTCTCAGATAGGGCATCTGGATATCTTTGCTGCTAGTGGCCTTTACACTCCCTCTGGATCCATATCCTTTCCACTTAACTCAATACCCACTCTTTATCCTTTCCTCACCCAAACTGGGCTTCTCATACACACCTGCCAGCAACCCATTGTATCATGTATTCGAGTCTGAGAAGTTCCTGAAGCCATTCTTGAATGACTCAGCTAGAGTACTGATTCACAATGTCATCTACACTTGGCCATTCTTTGCTACCCTCAGCAAATGCTAAAAAGCCAAGAATGTACCAAAAATCCTGCTTCACAAGCTGCAAGGTTGCCAAGGAGTCTGCGGAGGTGGAGGAATCCTCAGATGGGAGTGAGGTACCTGAGAAAGTATGTCGCTAATCTGCCCATGTCATTGGCAATCCTTTCTTATGTGTTGCTTGGTACAGGCTTCCAGCTTCTCAAAACAGATATGTTCAAAAACCCGAGCCAGAAAACACAAGGCTATTTGCAATGGATCTGATGAACAGCCCTCAGATGAGGATGAGTTGCCAAATACCATAAGTTTCAGTGATTCCCTATCACAATTTTGTTCTGACATGCTACACCTTGCAGACCCAGAAGTCTGGACCTCCAGGTGTTAAATGATGCAAAGGCAATGTTCGCATCACTGCCTCCACCTCCACCTCAGTGCCTTCTACTTCCTGGACCAATCGTCCATATGTCGAGATGCAACCTCAGCCATCAGTTCCCTCTAAGCAGAAGCCTTTGTCCTGATCTCAAATATTCACGAGCAGGAGCCAGCTGCATGCAGATAAGGATGTTGCATATGGTTCTCCCTCCAACACCACCAATTTCAGTGACAATTACCAATCTCAGGCCTTTGAGGGTTTTGAGTCTGAGGACGCACTGGTTTCCATGCTCAATACTTCTGGCAAGGTCCCACCCATGTGCCTCCAGCCTCCAGTCTTTGACATTTCATCGGACGACACCCCTCCTTCACCACAATCTGACATGCCAAGCCAACTACTCAATGAAGTGCAGAAAATCAATGATCCTCTCAAGTTACTTAATGAGGCATGAGAGTTAGCACTTTGTTTGCCTCCCAGCATTCCTGAGGCATGTCCTGGGGACTTCTTACATGTATGGGATGCCACCGATGTTCACACCATCTTATTGGCTTTGCCTGATGGCGGGAAGGACCCCATGAGGATTGCAAGTACATTGATTGCACCCTCAATCACATTTTCCAAGGGGTATCAGTTTCCCATCTTGCCAAGGAGATGAGGTGGGGTTGTTGTGGTGCTCTGGGCATTATTGAGGGACTTTCGTTCTTTGCTGAGACTCGTGGTCTCAATCTGGAACAGTTTGAGGTCAAGATCTTGAAGTTGTGGAAGGCCCTTGCACACACCATAGAGTATGTTTATTCATTCATCTGTTTTTGAATCCATCATATCTAATTGTTCTCTCTTTCCAGTGGACAGTCTCCTGCATCTGGGTCTGTGGAATGGAAATCCACCATGCAAAGTTCTCGCTCGGCTGTGAAGTCACCAATCCCTCCTCTCATAGCCACACCTGCATCACTCTGTCTGCCATCAAAGCCAGCAGCAACAGTGAGGGAGCCCCCGCCATCATTATCTCATGGCCTACACTCTAGGAAGCCCGCCGGCACTATTGAAGTCCCATTTGAAGTCAGATATGACCAGATGGTGCCTGGGGCTTTCGAGAATGAGCCAAATGTCTCCCACAACCATCCCAACACCAACACCAATCTGGATGATGATTTCGATGAGGAAGAGGAAGATGATGACATCCTCCATGAGTCGCAGGCAGGCAGTGCTGACAATAACTGTTGTATAAAGCAATACAAAACAGGACCACTGCCTGTGGAGCTACTGGAGGAGGTATGGGCCATAACGGATGCCTTTGATCACACTCTGGTGGTCACAGCAGAAAAATACAATTGCCCGCTTGCCACAGTTCATCATCTTGCAAACCTTGAAGGTACCATACATGCAAAGTGCTTGCCCAACCCTTTTAATGGGTATGCATGAAGACATAAATTAGCTGGGCTTCCGCAATGTAAATACCCAATTCTTAACCAAATCCATGAGAGTATCTAGTAACAGTCCTCCCTGTCTTTGTTAGTTTCACAGGCTGAGCTCTCTGCTGAATATGCAAAGGAGAAGGGGCAATATGAGGATGATCCTGAAGGTCTAGAGGCTTGGCAGGAGGAACTCTGCATGCTTGCCTGATGCTCAAAGGTTGACAATGATGTCGCACTTACAACGGGCTCCAAACTTGCCAAATTTATCTCTCAGAAGAAGAAGAACCTCATGGGTGAGATGTCACACATGGGGCCTTTCAATGTCCACTCTATCTCATTCATTGTTTGTGGACGTGCCGATGCCTATGTTGCACATGCACAAAATGCAATACTCTGTAGTTCCCCTGAAATACAGCAACTAGCCAAGGAAGAATTCAATCTCAAGAAGACACTTGATGACTTGTTTGTCAAAGTTCTCGCTCAATGGTCGGATGTGAGGGGTCTTTCAAAGTGGCATCAAGAGACTGAGAAGAAACAGCAAGAAGATGAACTCAGGAGCCACGATTCTGCATACTCTGCCGCATCCAAATACTTGCAAAATCTCTTCATTGAGAATGGACATACATGGTTCCCTGCTTTGGTCCCTTGGGTGTGAATCCTTGGCCTGCTTCGACAAAACCATATATGCATTGTAGGTTGGCCTTGTGAAGATGAATGTCCAGCCCCACATCTGACCCACACCAACAAGAGCTGGGAGGGGGGACAGTGGTGCCTCCTAGTCTCCGAATTCCACAAGGGGAAAGGTTGCCCAATCAAGTTAGAGAAGTGGTCGGATGATGATGCCGACAATGATGATGACATCCCATTGATCATTGACTGTAACCGAGTCATTGTGTACCATGTCCAAGATGCAAATTCAGGTGCTGGACCTGAGGGGGGCCAAAAACTACCCTCCAAGGAGCTGTTGTCAACATGGGCTCAATCCAAACTGCCTGCACACAAACCTCATGGCCCCTCAGGTTCAGGTGCTTCCTCAAAGGGCAAGAATTCAAAGGCCTCTCATAACCTATCAAAGGCCTTCATTGAGAATTCTGACTCAGAGGATCTTGGCCCAGACTTGGTCAATGGCACAGAAACCACAGCAAAACTGGCAACAAATCCTTCTTCTGGGCTGACTGAGCCAAATGTTGGTGATACCATTCATTCGTACTTCGGGACCTTGGACAATCTAAACTGGGAGCCTGGCACTGTGACAAATGGCAATCCCAGTTTGGCCATTGGACCCATGAATTTGAATTTTGGAGCAACAGATCTGAACCTTGGAGCCTCAACTTTAGGCTCCACTAATCCAGGTGTTGTCCCACAGAACTGGTATGTGGAATCCTTCAACACCATGCTACCTCCTGTCACTTTGGATGGGTTTGATTTTTCACGTCTTGTGTTCAATCCTGATGGTACCCTTGATCTATCAAACTTCCAGTGATTTCCAACATGTACCCCCACTTACAATTTTATGCTCTATTCGACTTAAGAATCATATAGTCATTTTTACACTTGTATAATAACATAATACAGTGCATAATTACAGTTGCTACACCAAGCACAGTGAGGTCCGCCCTTCAGAGAACTTAAGCACAATGCACCAAGTTCAGAACAAGGGGCCCCTGGGGCCCCTTGTCTGAGGATCTGAAATCCACCCCAGAGGCCCCAGGGGCCCCCACCTTAAAACATCTAGTTAGACTATTTAAATGCAAGGCTCATTGTATCTAACTAGATGTACATTTGTGGCTGACCAGGTTGTTGCATCCAAGTCCACAAGGAACTTGATACATCAGTTTTGAGCCCAGGCTACCTGTTCGGCACTGAACCACCCACCAAGGTGCATGCCCTCATTATCATCAACATGATCAGGATCCATGTTACAAGTATTGTTGAGAGTAGTCTGAGTGGTCAAACATGGTGATGAGAATGAGGGCAGAGGGGGTGACTGAGGAAGCAAAACAGGAGGGGAAGGTGATGTACAAGAGGACGAGGGTGGAGGTCAAAAGCCATGTGCTTGTGTGCTCTGGGACTTGGCCCAATGCTGGAGGGACAGAGACATACTTGACTGATGAGGAGTACCTTGCTGCCCACAGATACATGTGAGTTCAGATTTGAAGGACAAGTCGACTGTGAATTGATTTTGATGACAAGACATGACAGTCGCTGAGTTGCATCATCATCAGCTCCATCACAAGATTGGGTATCACTCCCAGCACCCTGAGAGACACTGGATTCCCCCTGAGGCACTGCAGGCCCAGCTCCAATCCTGGCACAAGACTTGGGATCTTTCAATGTAGTAGGCAGGTCCACATCTTCTTTGTCAGACTTGGAAGAGGTCTTGGGGGGATCAATAGAGCATGTTTTTTGAGGGACTCTAGACTTGGGGCTGATCTTGGGTGGAGCTTTGGTGTGAGATTTAGAAGCCAAGGCCTTGGTACTTCTGGTATTAGAATGATGAGAGCAAAAGGTGGAGAGCTTTGGGGAGACTTCAGGTTCTGGTGCTGGGTAATGAGCATAGGGTTCGAGCAAGTCTGCTGGCCATTCATCATGATTAAGCAGTAGCTGCAAGTATGAACAGCAACTGTAATAAATTGTGAGGGAGCTTAAAAGCCTGAATCACAGCTACACAAAGATATTGTGACTTGGGGGAGAAGTCCTACAGGCTGAATACAAGTATGCAAGGTAGATATACAGTTGCCAGTTGAACAAAAGCTGCCAGTTGTGGAGACGAGAGAGCAAGATGAGAGAGTGGGAGACAAGAGAATGGTGAGACAAGAGAATGAGACAAGAGAATGAGATGATAATCACTTTACTGGGCCCACAAATATGCACAGTAACAGATCAAGCATGTAGCCTAAAAAGCACTCCAATGCAAGGCTGAGTACTTCTTCAACTATGCAGGTGATGTAAGTGTTTGATGACTCGACACTGGCAGATGCCAAATAGCATTGCAACTGTATAGGAATAAACTTTACACCATATATGGTATTAACTTTACTTTATTATGAATACACAAAGGAAAAGAATGTGGAGAAGGATGAAAATTATGAGGCTGAGGACTCAGTGGGTTTGGAGTATTTGGGGTGCTCAAGGTTCAAATCCAATTTGATATGCCAAACAGGAGGAGACTTCGCAAATCCAAAGGATTCATCTGGAAGTAGATTGGGTGCCCAAGTGGTGCTGCAACCCTCATTTACCAACCAACAGATCTGATGAATAATGGCATCAACAGGTCCCAAGGTAGGCCACATCATTGTCATGAACCCAACACTCATCACACGATTGCTATGGGCATGGATCATCATCTTCATTCAATGAAGATCAAGATCAACAGTTTGGATGGGCAATTGGGCAAGCCAGGCAACCAACCATGCAGTGTCAAATTTGACAACTTGGAGGCAACATAAGTGCTGGTCCCTAGGTATTAACGGACCAACAATTGGCAGATACTGGTCATAGTTGAGGAAGTACTCCCTGTATCGAGACCTAGAATCTTTGTCCTTAATCAAAGGAGGTGCTATCACCAAAAGATTGTCCAGTTCCTGCTGGCTGTGAGCATGAGCATATACCTGATTGATATATTATAAATCCCTCAACCCAGTGTAATGCTCAGATGGCACATGCAAAGGATTGATCATGACAGTCATGACCTCGGCCACATGAGTTGCAGCCCATCCCTCCAAAGTCACCTTCAGCTCATTGCATGGGTGGCTCCATTTGAACAGAAGCTGAATTGAAACCTTGCCCTTCTTGCATTCCATGTGAGCTGCAATCACCTGTGGGTACAGAGCCAGCCATATGTCAGGTGTTTGGAAGCCTTCTGGAACAGGGCCCAGAGAGATGATGAACCAATGGCCTGGAAGGGATTGGGGACCCCCTGTATGGTTCCTGTACCCATTATTGCAAGGATCACGCATATGGGACCAAGGGGATTGAGTTTGAGTCTGATTTTGAGGGAAATGGAGATGAGATGGGGAGCATGGGTGAGAGCAGGGATCAGAACAAGGCTGAGAGTGAGATTGAGATTGAGAGTGAGAGTGATATCATGGGGAGCAGGTGTGATATTGAGGGGAGTGGGTGTGATATCGTGGGGAGTGGGTGCAATTTCATGGGGAGTGGGTGAAATATCGTGGAGAATGGGTGTGAGGATGAGAACAGGTGTGAGGATGAGAGTGGGAGTGAGGATGAGAGTGGGAGTGAGGATGAGAGTGGGAGTGAGGATGAGAACAGGAGTGAGGATGAGAGTGGGAGTGAGGATGAGAGTGGGAGTGAGGATGAGAACAGGAGTGAGGATGAGAATGGGAGTGAGGATGAGAACAGGAGTGAGGATGAGAATGGGAATGAGAAGAGTGAGAAGAGCAAGAGCAAGGGTGATCGTCTGACCTAGAGTTGCCTGGAGACCCCAAGCATGAATGATAAGCACTTTGTCCTGGTACCACAGAACACTCAAGACAAAAGGATAGTACTCACTATCTACCCTCTTATGAGCCCTCTGCTCCTCATCATGGTCCAGACATTGAGGGGGGGTCAGCACACAAGGACTCGGTTCATGGGGTGGGGGCATCAACTTGTGAGGTGGAGAAGTCAACTCACAAGGTGGGGGGGTCAACTCATGAGGCAGGGGTGTCAACTCATGAGGTGGGGGTGTCAATTCATGAGGTGGGGGAGGGGTTAACTCATGAGGGGGGGGCATCAACTCATGAGGTGGGGGTGTCAATTTGCAAGGGGGGGGTGTCAACTCATGAGGTGGGGGAGTCAATTTGCAAGGTGGGAGGGGGGTCAACTCACAAGGGGGGGAGTCAACTCACGAGGTGGGGGGGTCAACTCGCAAGGTGCGAGTGTCAATTTCTGAGGAGGCATCTGTTCCCAAGGAGGGGATGTCAGCATGCAAGGGGGTGTAGGCATGTGGGGACATGGTGTTGGTATGCGAGGAGGGGGTGTAGACTCGCAATGGGGCATAGGAACATGAGGTGGTGTCAGTGTGCAAGGTGGAGGTGGAGGTGGAGGTGCACTAGGAGGGGGTATCAGGACATGAAGGGGAGATCTTGAAGGGGGATGATGGGACAAGGCAGCCTGATGAGTGCTTGGATGTGCACTTGCCAAGCCTGAGCTAGTGCTAGCTCCAAGAGTCTCATCAACATCCCAACCATAATGCCTTGCTCATGCCCAAAGCTTCTTCTCCTTCTGAATTGCATTTGCTTGGGCATTGCAAGGATCCCTCCATTCTATAACAAGGCATGCATCAAAAGGGCTGAGAGATTTTGCCTTTTTGCCCTGGGCAGCTGCCTGCCAATGCTTTATATTGAGTAGAGCCTCCTCATCACCATTATGGGCTCGCTTCATCAACTGGTGAGCTGCCTCTTGTGTCTTATTGGCAGCCTCCTTTGCTTTCCTCTTCTTTGCAGTTGCAATGACAACCTGTTGATCATACTCTGCATCTGTCTCACCTCTTATAGGCTGAACATGTACAGGTGAATCAGAACCCAAACTTTCATCCTCAGGATCTGAATCCCATGAGCTTTCCGAGAATATCTCCATCCCTGTCACAGGATGATCCCTGGAAGCATGAACTGGAGTAAAAGGACCATAGCTGAAGGTAGTCTTCAGGCAATACATCATAGATGGATTAGGAGTTAGAGAACCAGTCCCAAGAATCAGAGAATTGTTCCTGACAACATAGCACAGGACTATATCTTCCATGGGTTCATCAGGAAGGACTCCAGGATAATGATGAGGGGTGATGATCCAAGGGTCAGGACAGTTGTGCTCCATGAGGAGCTGGACATAAATGTTGTGAGTGACCATCTTCCTTTTGGCTTCATCTGGGATGCCACTGGACTGATTGCCATCAGGAGAATTGTGATGAAGGCCATGCATAAGCTTAACATCTATGCCATGCTGTCTGAGCCAGATACCCCACACAGGGACTCCATGATGGAGGTCTTGGAGCCAAGGACCTTCCATTGAATGGACATACATGGCACCCATTAGATTGTTGTCCACACCAAAATAAGCATGGGTCTCTGAATTTTCAGAGACCATGCAATTGATACACCAGTGCATCATCACATGTGCAAAGGTGCTGTATTCATATGCAACCTGAATGTAATCCATAACAAGCCCACACAACACATTGAAATCCTTGTAAGTGTATGATAGTGAATGAACATTGAAAAAAGAGGCATTGCAGATGATTTCTGGTTGAATGGGAAGGATCACATTACTCAGAGCGCCCTGGAGTCCTACAACTTGACCAGCTGAACACCACTTTCTAAAGTGATCATATTGAGTGGAGACAAAGGTCTCTAAGTGTCGCTGATACTGGTCAACTAGCTTGACACCAACATTGGGAACCTGTACAATATCTGCTTCAGCTGGGGGGGAGGGGTCAGAAGGTTGATGTGAGATGTAAGCAAGATATGGCATCTGGGTTGAATACAACATTGGCAACCACATAAAATTGAAGATGGGGGCCATACACACATCCTTGTGGGTAGATATGTAATGGCAAGAATAAAAAGCCTGTTCCCTGCCATAAAGTTCAGGGGTGAAGTTGAGTGGGCACTGTAACAAGAGCTGGAAGGGTCAGTGGCTATTTGTGAACATGACTGCCCACTCCACCCATGTGATGGCAGAATGTAAAGAATCATGATTGTGCCCATCATCATGTGGAACACCCTGCACAGAGCCAAAATCTGTTTGTAAGTCAGAAAATTTTGTAGTTGAGCATAACATGTTCTACCCAAACTCACTGTTCTTTGAATGGTCAGACCATGCCACATGATCTGGAGTATCCATGTGCACATTAGAGAACTCCAGTGCATCTCCCAAATTCCCTAGGGAGTTGATCCACGTTACAGGCTTGAGCTTGGCGGGGCCCTCACCTGCCACTGCACTGGAGGTGGCAGCAAGTGAGGACACACTGGCCAGAAACATTGGATCACCAGCAAAAACACCCCTTGCCATGCAACCAATGGAAACAGGTGTGCTGTGGGATGAAGAGGCAGCCACAGGGGACATGACATACAACTTGAGATATTTGGATCCATGGAATCTCCTGCCCTCTCTCATTGAAGTATGTACATCTCACATGGATCTCCTGCTCTCACTTCACATTCAACTCACTTTATCTTTGCACTTTGGCTGTTTCTCCCCATTGATGAAGGAGGTTTAGGGCTCCCGGTATGTCCTTGCATGCTTATTACTGAGATTAAAAATGCCACTGACATGGATAACAGCCATCCCAAATAGTGGCTATCATCAGCCATCAGGTTTTTGACCTCAACCCCCAGTCATTCAATGGTCCCAGTCAGTTAATGTTCAATCCTTCAAGCCAGTCTTTTGGCTCTGGTGGAACTGTGACTTTTGACTCTCATCCTCCCCTCGACAATCATCATGCAGATGAGAGGCCCCACAATAATTTCCACCTGCAACAGCACCTCCATTACCCATCTCCATGCTGCCTGCATCTCATGTTTTTTCACCCCTTCACAATGCCTGCTCATGCACATGATCCACCAATACCTTTCAAAACTACACTAATGCACACAATTCTGTGGGGCATGTGCAAGATGGGCCAAGCATTTATTTGCAATCCCAGTGTCCCCTTTGTTTTGGGGGAAGTCACACCAGCAGACTAGGTGTCAGCACCATAGCATGTATTGATGCCAACTTCCAAATCAAATGCAATCATGACAAAGATCAGCAGAAGGGCTTCAAAGGCAAAACCGGAGCTAGAGACCCTGAGATCTTTTTGCCAAGAACAGTGGAGCTATCCCAAGTAGAGCTTGATATGATGGAAGCCCATGTTAATGAGCTCCAACCAACAATGAAAACCCATGTCAACTCAGGGCAAAAATGAAAAGCGACTGAGATGATTGAGGATGATCAAGCTGTCCCAGGTGAAGATGATGCAGTGGAACCTGGGATGAATGTTCTGAACTCAGTTCTCGATATGTGTGGCAACTCTTTCATTGCAGTGGATGGTGATTGCATTAAAGCATCTACCCAGCAGTTTGATGATACTGGGCTCATGGCCTTACTGTGTCACCATGACATTGCCCTTTACATTGCCAACATGCGCACAGCTGGCAAGAAACAATTTTATGCATTTGCCCTTGTTGCAGCTCTTTTCAAGGAGTTGCCAGAATGGTGGACCATGGGGATATTGTATGACATTGCATGTCAAATCCATCTAAGTCTCCTAAAATGGAACTTTATGCCTGAATGGCATAGTCACATCATCTTTGGTGTCTTGGTCTTCCATGCATATGGCCACCAATGGACATGCCAGCTATGGTATCATCCTCAGAAGTCAGAGATCTGGGGCCTTTCTGATGGTGAAGGCTGTGAGAGGTTTTGGAGTGAACTCCGAAGACTTATTCCCTCTCTAAGGGTTACAGGCTATCACTGACGACTCTTTATCATTGACCTCCAGGTGGAGCACATTGATGAACTGAAGCAGCAGGGCCTGGTGAAATGGCTGCATGATCACACTTTATCTGCTCACAAGCAGGAAGGAGAGGCAATGGCAAGGCTTGGTGGGCAGTCTATCTTGTACCTCCTGCATCAGTTCAAGTCACAATGAGCTTTCCAAAGCAAACCAATTCCCCGCCAGTCAAAAACCAAAGGAGCTTGTGTGATTGAGCACATCTTGTCCATGACACAGACTGCACAATCCCTGCAGATCCATCTCAAGGAAACAGTGGATGAGCTGGGAGAGGTTGCAACTGATAGCAGCACTGTGGCAGTGGAGGATGAGCTACAGGCAAAGATTGAGGCTATGCAGTCAAGTATAAAGTGCATTGAGAGTAACATCAAGAAAAGATGGAGGAACTGCATCTCTCTGATTGAATGTCCCATAAAGAGTTGGATCACCTTAAGACTGATAAATGGGTGAACCTACAGCTCAATATATGCATTGTTCAAGATCAAATTCTGATAAAAATGCAAGTGCAGAAGTTTGAACTTGTGGGATTGGATTGTGCAGATACTGGCCATGAGCTTGACCACCAAATGAAGGAGCATGTTGAAAAGGCAATGAAGAGCCAGGTCTCTGGAGTACAAGGGGCTCTAAAGTGATATGAGGAGATCTGAAGGGAGATGATGAAGCTTTGGGGGAAGGGGAGTGTTGTGGCAGATGCTTATATCCCCCCAGAGATATCCTTGTCTGTCTACAAGCTAGATGTACATGAAGATATCTGGCAAGTACCTCATCATGAGGATCTTGCAACTTTCCTGATGGAGAGGTACCTGCATGGCTTAGAGATAAGGGGGTATGGGATGGGATATGAGCTGCCCAAGAGATTCTAAATTGCTGCCAGGAGCTGGAGTGTTGCAAGGCTGAATTCTCTAACTTATGTACATGGTTTATGACCCAATGTTCTGCCACATGGCATGCATATACTCTTTCTTGTGGTATGTAATCTACATTTGGCTGTCATGATAGGGGTTGACTGAATTAGCCTCATTCTGCTAGATGCAGAGGTGAAGTTCTTTGCATTACTAGAGTTGCATCACCTGCATGATTTGGTAGAGGCTTGGCAGAGGCATTCATCAGCAATGCTTGGGAGTGATGGCCAGATTGGCTGGATGAATCTTCCTGAGCGGCCTCCTCCCCTTTGTTATGGTAGGATTCAGATACTGTGTGGGCCTGTGTCCCCTGTGGCAAACTCACTGACAGGTGAGGCTGTGGATGGGGTCTCAGATGCTGCAAGCTCAGATGATGATGAAAATGGGGAATTAGAAGATGCACCTGTGCTGAAAGACATTGCATTCTTAGCTGCTCTTGATGCATGAATTGTTCTATTTGAATGTAATATCTTGTATTTTGTAAACTATGGTTGGTTTAACTTAGAAAAAAAATAGAGATCTGAGTTCTGTGTGTCCTACTGTGGATTTGGGACAAGTTCACACATTTGGGCCCCATTGGTGCAGGCAGTTTGAATGTGTCCACTTGGGCTCCATTTGGGCCCCATTTTGGGCCCCATTGCATTGATACTGCTCTTTAACTTTGGATTTGGGCCCTAGTGGGGCCCCAGTATTGTAGGACCTACTTAGGTACCAATTCATGGCACAGATTTGGTACCTAACATAGGTAGTCAATGTGGTTGACCAGCCTGCTTGCTGAGGACATGCTCTTTGTCAATGAAAAAGGGGTACCTCTCTTCTCCCATTAGGTGTATGGAGTCTGTAATTACAGCTTGTAGTACCTCTACTCCTGTCTGGACCAGAGCTCTCATCTCCTGGTCAATGGCCCAAGCCCCAGTGTCTTCATCCTGCTGGAAGTACTCTCCATAATACATAGATGGGGAGAACTTTGCCCATGCCATAAGAAACTGATAGAGCATGATGGGCACATCTGTGTCATGGAGACAGTATTCACCCAGTGGGGCATCCAGACAATTGATAATTTCCTGCAGATGACCTGGCATCTGCAGCTGTGCAGGGATAGCAAGACATTCTCACATTGTGGGGTGGTATTCAATTCCGGGGTCATTGGGATTTGTCAGGGTGACACTGCCATCGAAGCCACAAACAGAAAGAGGAAAGAGATTAATTAACCACATGCTATCGCAGTGGGAATCCTGAGTATACACCACACAACAAGGGACACACAAGTCTCGCACCTATCGCAGTGGGAATCCTGAGAGATCAAAACTGGTGATCCCCCAACTGCGAAGGGCTATAAATACTATTTCCTCAGGCTGGTCAGTCACAGGGGGGACCTAATTTAGGTACCACTTTTGGGGCAGAAAATGGTACCTAAGAGGTCCCCCAAACCTTACGGCCAAAATCAGCCATTTCAATTCAGTTTTTGGGCCATCTGTTGGCCAATCCATGGCTGTGCTAGATTATTTATTATTATTATTATTATTATTACTACTATTATTATTATTATTATTACTACTATTATTATTATTATTATTACTACTATTATTATTATTATTATTACTACTATTATTATTATTATTATTACTACTATTATTATTATTATTATTACTACTATTATTATTATTATTATTACTACTATTATTATTATTATTATTACTACTATTATTATTATTATTATTACTACTATTATTATATACATATTATCCCCCCTGGGGTCTGCCACCACAGGGGGGCGGGGGGCGTGGTTCCTGCAGGTCACGCACCTGCATATACCCACCACACCTGCCGCAGCGGGTGGGGTTCATTTGCCCGGTCGGGGCCGGTTCCATTTGGGCGCTCCTCGAGGGAGTGGTTTTCGTTCACAGGGGCTCGTTCGTGGTTTTCGTTCCCAGCATGTCATTTGGCGGGTTCAGAGGGGGTTCGTGCAGATTCTGGTCAAGGATCTATAGAAATAAGGAATTCAATGTTAGTACAACATTAATGCAACACAAAAAGAGCAGCTTATGCTGCTCTTTTTGCACCACAAGACTAAGAAATAAAAAAAAACATAACACATACCTTGTACCCCACACCCGCAGGTGTAGGGTACTGGGGCTGTGCACGCTGGCTCATCCATATGCCGGCTCATACACCCGGCGGTTCGTATGGTCCCCTGTCATTCGGGGGTCGATAGGCGGGGTTACGGGGGTTCTTTATTGGTATTCGTTCGTGAGGGCAGTTGAAACCTACAAAATATTATTTTTAAATTAGTTAGGAAATAAGGGCCACGCAAAAAGAGCAGCTTTCGCTGCTCTTTTTGCGTGGCTTTAGCTAGTGAGGGGGCAGGGACTTACCTTATATAGAACCACACACCCGCCGTGGCAGGTGTGTGATTCCAGGCCCTTATTTGGCGCGGCGCCGTATGTCGCGTTGTTGGCACGTTGCCGTGTCGTGTTGCCGTGTACTGTGTTGTTCGTCGTTTCGTGGGTTATTGTCATGTGTTGGGCGGGCCCCAATCTAGAATAAAGTGTGTCAGTAAAAAAAAATTCTAAAGCAGCGCAAAAAGAGCAGCTTATGCTGCTCTTTTTGTGCCACAAGCATAAAGAATAAAAAATAAAAACATTAACCTTACCTTGTAGTACCCCACACCTGCTGCTGCAGGTGTGGGGTACTGGGGCCGTACTCCGGCTCATGGGTGCGGCAGTTCGTACGGGCCTGTCATTCGGGTGTCAATGGGCGGGGTTACGGGGGTTCTCGCGTGGGTATTCGTTCATGCGGGAAGCAATGACCTAGAATATAAGATTGTATGTTAGTTAAGAGTTAAAGACCACGCAAAAAGAGCAGCTTTCGCTGCTGCCAAACAAGGGACGCGACCGCCCCAAATGAGGCCCCAGGAACCACTACACCGCCACGGGGTGTGTGTACTTATATAATGTGAGTCCCCCCCAGTAACTTACAGGCACGCAAAAAAGAGCA
>MU129261.1:27758-41930 GCA_014904985.1 Hydnum rufescens UP504
ACAGGGGGGGGGGAGGGTTCATTTGGCGTGTGGTTCAGGGAGAGCCTAGAATAAAGAATTATTAGTTAAGAAATTATAAAGTGATGCAAAAAGAGCAGCTTTGCTGCTCTTTTTGCGCGGCTGCATCTATTAGGGGGGAGGAGACTCACCTTAAATATACCACACTGCCGCAGCGGGTGTGTTCCTGGCCCACTCATTGGGTGGCCTGTCATTGTTTTGATCTGGAGTAATAAAGGCTACATTAGTATAAAGATTCACAGTAGTGCAAAAAGGTAGCTTGGGCTACTCTTTTGCGCTATTGTATTTACTGAGACAAAAATTACTTATGACCACCCGCATCAGCGGGTGTGTGGTCGTTGTCGTGTCGTGTGGTCGTGGTCATGTGGTCGTGGTCATGCATCATGGTCATGTGGTCGTGGTCATGCGGTCGTGGTTGTGCGCTGTTGCTGCTGCTGCTGCTGCTGTTGCTGTTGTGCTGCTGTTGCTGCTGCTGTTGTGTTGCAGCTGCGCTGTTGCTGTTTCTTTGGTGTGTCATGGTCGTGCGGTGTTTGGAGGGATAAAATCCCTACACCATAGAACACCATCCGAGCCAATTTTACAACCAACAAAGGACTGAATGTCCATCCGATTCTTAATTTTCACACCTTTCTTCATTGGAGAAACAGTCAACTTCTATACATTCCGAAACCCTCATTCCACGTCGTTCCTTTGCTTAAGGGCGAAGAATTGTGATTTGTAATGACGCGGACTGTGCCTGGCCTTCGTTCTGGACCGCGGACCTGTCAACATGATTCAAAAAGGGATTATGTCACTCTCAGAAATGACAATGCACCCGCCAATGGAGAGTCGCAAACGCGACCCGCAAAATGAAACCCAGAAACGAGGACGCACGACAGGGCCCAGGGACCCCAGATGAACCACACACCCACTGAAGCGGGTGTGTGGTAATTTCAAGATAAGTATAATCATGCAAAGGGAGCAGTGTATGCTGCTCCTTCTGCATGGCTTTATTTTTTTATTTTTTTCTGTTACTAACACATTATTCCTAGATTTCACCTGCCTACAACCCCCGCAACCCCAGACCAAAACCAAACGCATGGTACAAACGAGTACCACACACCCACTTCTGTGGGTGTGGTACAACAAGGTAAATTTTGTTAAATTTCTATACGCACAGCGACGCAAAAGGAGCAGCGCAAGCTGCTCCTTTTGCGTCGCTTTGAATTCTTTTACTAACATCACTATCATTGTAGGATTCAAATCAAACCTCCCGAAACGACGACCCACCCCAACGGACACCCTTCCATATGCAAAACCGAGTACAAAGCACGTGACCAGGGTGCAAAATCGGTACCACACACCCGCTTCAGCGGGTGTGTGGTGATATTAGGTACGTCTCATCCCACTGGTGCCAAAAGAGCAGCAGAAGCTGCTCTTTTGGCACCTTTATTTTCTTTTTTTTACTAATGGATTATTATTTGTTGTTCTAGGCTCCTTTCCTTTGTGAAAACCCACCCGATGAGCACACAGGCGAGCCCCCAGTACGCGCAGCCACCCAAGCCCAAAGGCCCGCCCCCCGAAACAATGATTGACGAACCTGTGTACCACACACCCGCTTCGGCAGGTGTGTGGTATTATTAGGTACGTCTAATTGCATCGGTGCCAAAAGAGCAGCAGAAGCTGCTCTTTTGGCACCTCTGTTTTCTTTTTTTACTAATGTACTATTATTTATTGTTCTAGGTTCCTTCCCCCCGTGAAAACCCACCTGACGAGCACATGGGCGAGCCCCCAGTACGCGCAGCCACCCAAGCAGAGAGGGCCTGCCCCCCGAACACGGCGATCGATGAAACCGCGTACCACACACCCGCTGCGGCAGGTGTGTGGTAATACCCTGTAAGTTTTCAATTACAAGACCTACAAAAGCACCAAAAGAGCAGCAGAAGCTGCTCTTTTGGTGCTTCCTTTGTTTTTTTTAGAAAAATTAACGTGTTATTTACTGATTGATCTAGGCCCTCTCCCAGCGCGAAAACCCCCGCACAACGCAACCCAATCCAAGAACCCGCGATCACAGTGCAAAAAATGAGTACCACACACCCGCTTTGGCGGGTGTGTGGTAATTTTAAGGTGAGTACAACCGCGCAAGAGGAGCAACGTAGGCTGCTCCTTTTGCGTGGCTTTTCTTGTTTTTTTTTTACTTAATGTATTATTTATTATTTTAGTTTGTCATCTGGACCCAACACCTGCGACCCGCCGAACGAACATGGGAGAACAACAACCCACCCGCCAAACGAATCCCACGAATGGCAACGAGTCGAAACCACGATGCAAGCCCCGGACGAACCCACACCCGCCGAAGCGGGTGTGGTGATCTTTAAGGTAAGTATATATGTACATGTCCGACTATGCAAAAGGAGCAGCAGGGGCTGCTCCTTTTGCCTGATTTTTCTTTTTTTAACTAACTTATTATTTATTATCATAGGTATTCTTCTGAACCCACATCCCCCAACTGAAGCCACAACCCCGCCGAGTGAAAACATGTGACCATGGGTGAGGGGGAACCCCAACGGTGAAGCGCGAAATGACATCCCCGGTACCACACACCCACCCAAGTGGGTGTGTGGTGCTACTAGATAGTGGTTATTTTAATTTTTTTGTTCTTTGATTTCTATGGACAGTACCACACACCTGCTAGAGCAGGTGTGTGGTGCTACTAAGTAGTCTTTTTTTTTGATTTCTACAGAGTATGTGGTATACTTTTAAATAAATAAATAAATAAATAATAAGAATGAAACATGGGACTCCTGAATGAAACCCCGCTGACCCGGGTAGCATAAGTATAATATAGTGATAATAAATAAATAATTATAAATGGAAGATATTATCCCCGATAAGCCCATATGGCCTGCTGCAAGTCTGAGATTCTCTAAGTCCCAGTTTTGGCCAATTTTCGGCCATTTCGGCCAATTCTGGGCTAGGAGGTGAAATCATAAAAATGGCCATTTCGGCCGAAATAGTGATGGGACCTACTTAGGTACCATTATCTGCCCCGGAAGTGGTACCTAACTAGGTAGGCTTAGATGACTGACCAAGGTGATTTCCTGCACACAGCCTCCAACCTTCCAGAGCCTTCCGCCAGCTTCCATACCCTTCTGGATCCTCCTAGAGTACTGGCTCCACAGCCCATCAGTCAGCCTCCACAGCCACCATCACTAAGCCTCGCTAAGCTGATGCAGCCATGTTACGAATCCTGTGCACACCTCCACATGGCTATGCCCCAACTTCCATATGTATCCCCTTTAGTGAATGTACTTCCAAGGCAGTGTACGCCTGGGTACTCCAAAGGTGTCCAAAGTGTCGAAGGACCATAATGATGGGGATGGAGTACGGATTGGGATGGGTGGTGTGGATTCAGGGACTGGGGGCAGAGGAGGAGGAGGGGGAGTCTGGATTGGCAACTCCATGGACTCACATGGGGAGCAAGGGAATGACAGGTGCTGACAAGGGCGCCAATGCTGCCACTGGTTGACTACCCAGCCCATAGCCCATCAGTCGAGGCCCAAGAGTACGAGGGCAATAACAATAAGAGAAATGCCAATAATGGCAAGGATGACAATAACCCCCTGACTGAATGGAGGAAGAGAGGAGACAAGAGCATTTGAAGAACTAGGCGCCATATGATAGAGTCGACAAGGAATGATACTCTGACAGGTAAGTCCACAAACGGAAGCAAATGTCAATTTGATCCTGACAGGATTGACCACAACATGTAGAGTCCCAGATTTTGGAGGCACTTCACATGGAGGGTTGGTTAGGACCCATAGCAATTGGTTCAAACTCTCAGTCGGCTAGAGGGAACCAGTGTAAGAAAGTGCTAAGAATTGGACAAGTAAATCCTTATGGGCTGAGAGTAGTTGAACACATAGTGAAGGGAAGCATGTAGGGAGGTATGAAAGGGGGAGCAAGATGGTAGGGTATGAGAAGAACGAGGCAGAGACATTCGATACATGTATGGATGCTGCGGTTCAGGTTTAAACCTGTGGAACCTGAGTTTAAACCTGAACCTGACCCAGGTCAGGTTCCATTGGGGTCAGGTTTCATTTCATTTTCTTCAGGTCAGGTTCAGGTTTTGCCCTTGCCCTGAATCCAAAAACTGGTCTGAAACCAGGTTTAAACCTGAACCTGAAAGGTAGGGTGTAGGGTCCATTCCATGTAAATTGACCACTATTCTGGCACCAAATCTGGCAATTTACACATGTGACTATAGTTCTGGAGTCATAAGTCACATGAATTGGCCATCAAATGAGGTAATTGGTGTGGGTCACAAGTCACATGACAGAATGTAGTGACTAAATACCATCTCCAGAAGATGTGTGAGCAGTAAATTGAAGTGAAAGGGGGCTAGGAAGGAGATGTGGATCTAAAGCAGGATGTAAAGGGAGTGGCAGAGGCAGAGACTTGAGCAGAGGGTGTAGATATTCTGTAGTACCCCCTAAAAATGTTGGCTCCCCTCATACCTCAGGTTTCAGGTTTAAACCAGGTTTAAACCTGAACCTGACCTGAATGAGACCGAACCTCAGGTCAGGTTCAGGTTTTGCCCTCATGGGTGATTTTGGAACCTGGTCAGGTTTAGGTTTTGCCCAAATTGGGCAAAACCTGACCAAAACCTGACCGTGGCAACCATAGATACATGCACAACTCAAACAAGTGCAGATGTGCAAGTTCCAGGAGAGTGTGGAGGGGATGCACTTTGTAGTGTGTCCTTAGTTCAACTGACTTGAAGATCCTACCTAGCCTGGCTAGATAGTAATCCCACTTCCCATTTGGCCTGGCCTCACATGGAAGTGGAGTGGTTGGGTGGCAGAAGAAAGGCAGAGGATTACCTAAAATGGTGATAGTTAGCAGTCTAACCAATAGTGAGTACTCACTGCTCAGTTCTCATATTCTCACATTCCTACGAATGGCATGTTACTTTGACTCACTCTGGGAGCAAAACAATGTAGAATTCGATGGAAGAAGCCACGGGTTCGCTGAGGCAGCTCCCTAACATTGCACAATGTATGTACATTATTATTACACAATCACTATACTACAGGATGGCATGACACTCTTCACATGTATGATTATGGAGCCTATCCATGCATAAGCCACATCAGTGGTCCACAAAACTCCCTCCATCTCCACATTACCTGACTCCA
This sequence comes from Hydnum rufescens UP504, assembly GCA_014904985.1. NCBI lineage: Eukaryota > Fungi > Basidiomycota > Agaricomycetes > Cantharellales > Hydnaceae > Hydnum > Hydnum rufescens. Next base: position 32,954 of record MU129261.1, read on the forward strand.
TCCCTGCAGAGGAACATCAAGTCCTTGAAACACAACTTCCTGCAGAATACCATGAATTCCACAATGTCTTCACTGGTATGGCAGCCAGCTATCTCCCACTGCATTGAAAATATGACCTCAGATTCAACATTGAGGAGGGCCACGAAGTACCATGAGGACCCATATACCCCATGTCAGAGGCTGAACTCACCATGCTTCATGAATTCATCAACAAGTTCCTCTCAAAAGGGTTTATACTCACCCATCAACATCCCCCACAGGCACACTGATCCTATTCACAAAGAAGGGTGGTGGACTTCACCTTTGCATTGACTACCATGCACTCAATCAAATCATGAAAAAGAGTCACTATCCCCTCCCCCTCATCAACAAACTCCTCAATCAACTTTGCCACACCATGATTTACACAAAGATCAGCCTTTGCAATGGATATTACAACATCTGAGTCACAGAGGGCCATGAATGGCTCACAGCATTCTGCATGCAGTACAGTGCATATGAGTGGCTCATCATGCCAATGGGCACAACCAATGTCCTGGCACAATTCCAATATTTTATGAATGACTTGTTCCATGGCATGGTTGATCTCTTCATCATTGTATATCTCAACAATATACTTATCTTCTGCAACTCATGAGATGAGCATTGTGACCACATTCATCATGTACTCCAATGTCTTCATGAAAGAAACCTCCACACCAAGATATCAAAGTGCACCTTCCACACAAACACTATTGAGTATCTCAGATTCATCATTACCCCCACTGGTGTGCAAATGGACCCTGAAAAATTCAACATGGTGCTCAGCTGGCCCATCCCCACCTCAGTAAAAGAGGTCCAGTCATTACTGGGCTTTGCAAACTTCTACTGCCACTTCATAGTGAACTATTCAGACCTTGCACACCCACTAATTTGTCTCACAAAAAAATATGAGACCTTCACCTGGAACAACCACACCCAATGAGTATTTGAGAGCATCAAGAACACATTCATCTCAGCCCCATGCTTCACCACTTCAACCCTGAGCTATGCATCATCCTGGAAATGGATGTGTCAGACTACTCAACCACCACAATCCTCTCTCAAATTGATGAAAACAATGAGCTTTATCCTGTCACTTTCCACTCATGCTCACTGCACAACACAGAGCTAAACTATGACATCCATGACAAGGAGCTCCTTGCAATATTCAACACCTTTTGCACTTGGCAAGCATACCTTGAAGGCACCATGCACACAATATCCATCATCACAGATCATAATAACCTGGAGTACTTCACCTCCACAAAACTTCTCACTTGCTGCCAAGCTTGATGGTCTGAGTACCTCTCCTTGTTTGACCACCTCATCATCTATCAACCTGGATGCCTAGGGGGAAAACCAGATGCTCTCACATGTCACCGTGACATCTACCCTCCTGAATGCAGTGAAGCATATGCAACCATGAATCCCCAAAACCTTCAAACAATCATTTGTGACACCAAGCCCCTCAAGTCTGACACAACCCTTAGTGCATACTTAAGGGCCACTCACACCCTTGATGAGCATACCCTCAACTCAGACATGATCCTTGCCTTCATTCATGAAGGCACTCACAATGATGCATTCATGACACAAATCCAAGATCACATAGAGACCAGCCAAGATGACTCAATGCCTTCTCCTACCACCTTCTCCCTCTCTGAAAACTTGACATTGCTATTGTACAAGGGACACATCTATGTACCTGACCATCACAATGTTTGCCTCAACATCCTCCATGCCTCACATGACCACCTTCTCATCAGCCACCCAGGCATCCACAAAACAATATGCCTCATCATGAGAAAATACTATTGGCCAGGACTGACAAAAATGGTCAAATTGTACATCAGATCCTGCATCATGTGTGCTCATACCAAATCATCACACCATGCAGCATATGGCCCTCTCAAATTCCTCTCCATTGCTGAGCAGCCATGGAACTCCATCACAATGGACTTCATCACAGGACTCCCCATCTCCTTGACCTTCAACTCCATCCTCATCATAGTCAATCAATGTATGAAGATGGGACCCTTCATCCCCACCATTGCAACACTCTCCATGCAAGGTCTTGCCGACCTCATCATCACCTGGGTCATCTCCAAGCATGGCACACCCACCAATATCATCTCTGATCATGGTTCACTCTTCATTTCCCACTTCCAGAAATCACTCATGAAATGCCTCAACATCAAGCTCAACCTCTCAACTGCATACCACCCCAAGACAGATGGCCAAACCAAACACCTAAACCAGATCCTTGAACAGTACCTACAAATCTACATTGACTACTTGCAAGATGACTGGGCACTCCTACTCCCCCTTGCAGAATTCACATACAACAATGCAGAGCATTCTGCCACAAATGTCACCCCCTTCTTTGTGAACAAAGGGTTCCACCCCAACCTCAAGGTCAATATTGAGGCAGTACCTTCCACTGAGGCCAATCAAACTGCACTCGATCTCTGCAATGTCCACAAGTATGTTCGCAAGCAACTCGCAATCACACAAAAGCAAAATGAACAGCAAGTAGCTGGCTTGCAACCCCCTTTTCCCACTCTCAGCATTGGCAATCAAGTATGGCTTGACACCTGCAACATCAAAACAAAGCAGCCATCAAAGAAACTCAATCACAAAAAGCTTGGACCCTTTCCAGTCACTGAGAAGGTCTCAATGCATGCATACTGCCTTGGCCTCCCTCACACCATGAATCAGATCCACAACGTTTTTCATGTGCAACTCCTCAAACCCATTTGTCCCCACCCCTTTCCCAACTGCACCCAACCCCCTCCTCCACCTGTCAAAATCAATGGTGAACTTGAATACAAAATCACTGAAATCATCAACAGCAAAATCAATTACTGCCATCACAGTAATGGTATAGTTTATTGCATTTGCTGGTCCAGCTACAAGCATACTGACAATGAGTTCAGCTGGCTCCCAGCAGCAGAACTTGCCAATACCCAAGATGCAGTGATGGACTTCCATCAACTACACCCCAAAAAACCAGGAAGAGAAGTACTCAACCTATCCACATAAAACCTCTGCAATCATCACACACTCTCTCTTGCACTCACACACTCTTTTTTTTCTCTCTCTCTCTCTCTTGCATTCTCTCTTTTCTCTCTCTCTCTCTCTCTTGCATTCTCCCTCTCTCTCTCTCTCCTTTTTTCTTTTTTTCCACTCTCTCATTTTCTCCCTTTTGCTTCCTAACTTCCTCTTGCAATCATTTGTTCACTACCCATTCATTGCAACCATATTCAAAAAAAAAAAAAAAAGTTTTCCTTTTAATCCTCCTCCTCCTCCTCATTGTGCTGGTCCCTCACAAACTCTCTCCCTGCCTCAGCATACTCTGCAACATCCACCCATTGGTGCCACACACTATGGCAATTACCCACCTGGTCCTTTGCGATAACCAGTGCACTCTCCAACCTCTGGACCTCCAACTCCACCACTTCCACCTTATGTGATGACTCTGCAGCCTCCCACCATGCAAGCATAGCACATTGTGCCAACTCAGTCACAGGGTCTGCAGAACTCATCATCAGACCACACCTGGTTCATCAACATGTCCATGGTAAGTGACTGCAAACCTCTGACCATGAAAACCCCATCCAACCCCTCATCCTTATCTGAAGGTGACAACAGGGGGGACTCAACTTGCTGCTGCCTACAAGACCATTTTGCCTCCTTGTTGACATCAGTGACCCACTTCATGGCCTGATGATTCAGGGGCACCAGCAAACACTTGCTGTTCTGCTTCATACACACAATGCAGTGGAAATGCTTACCATTCTCACACTGCAGCTTGACCCCTGATTTCCCTTCATGGACCCACCATGAGTGCAAACCCAAACACCAATCACACTGAACACAAAGTCAGTGAAATCAAAAAACAATTTTTTTTGGGGCCACTCACCATTGATGACTCCTCACCATCATCACTCAAAACCAATGGGACATCTCGCAATGAACCCTGTTGCACCCCCACATTGGCCTTACACTTTTCAGCAGCTGTGGCCTCAAGATGTAGCACCACCTCCTGAGCACAAGCTGTGGTTTCCTCTCATTCACAAATTACTGTGACTTGATCCACAACCCTTTTGACATGATGCTGCCAACCCAAAACCACCTGCATATCAGGGACAAGGGGGGAGCAATTGAGCAGTTGCTCCTGGGCCTGCACCTGTCACTACACCCTGAGTCAATACACAACTACAATCAAAAAAAAAACAATAAACCACTCACCTCCCACTTAACCAACTTGCCCTTTGCCTTCTCAACCACCTCAGCAGTCATGGGAATATCCACAGCAGAGCTTGCCTTAAGAAGAGTCAAGATGGCTTTGTCAGCCATTGTGATGATTGTAGTATGGAACCAGAAAAAATCTGTGCCAAACTGCCCTTTATAGAATCTGTCATGGTGTCAGCCAAACCTGCAAAAACCTTGCTTGAGCCCAAACATGTCCCACACCTCAATAATGCACTTTGAGGGCTCTGTGCTTAAAGGGGGGGTACTGTTTCAAGTTGTACTTGCAACCTTGCAAGATTAACCATGGCTCTCCCACAATCACATGACTTCACTGCCCATCACTTACAACTCCCAATCCTCCTTCTTTATTAATCCACTCCTTCCCACTGACATCTCCCCATCCTTTATTCATCCTTCCCTTCTTAGTAACCACCTTACCAATCCCACCTTGATCTCAGTATATAAGTAGCTACCTTTTGTAACCTCACTCCTTAGAAGATCAAGAATATATTGTCTTCAATAGAACTCTCACTCTCACAACTAAGCCCTTCATCTCTCATGAACTCTCCTCTCATGTTAAGCTTCATTGAGAATTAGTCCTCCACCTTGCTCCTCTTATGTACTCATCTTTCACAACCTTATGCAATCCTTGCCCTGTGACTCCTCATCAATCATCTTAAGGATTTCTCTTCATACTCAACTGATTGCATAATTGACTCCTCATACTATGAACAACCCTTAACAGCACCACCCCCTGATCCTGGGCCCCCATTGGGCTGGATGGGGAAATTTTTTCTGGATGTAGTTCATTTAATTTCCACATTTAGGCTTTTTTTCAATAGGAATCAGTGTATTATGTAGCTGGATACCATTTAGGAATCATTATATAATATTTTTAGTCACCCCAAACCCAGTATGGAAATTGTCCTAAATAGGAAATGATTGGATGCAAATCCATTAAGAACCTAACTGAGCCATTGGCTGATATTAAGATGCCCAGGGTTACCACAGCTGATGCAACAGCTGACCTGATGCATCAAAAACATGGTAATGGTAACTTACTGTAATTGATGCAAAAAACTTGTGGTAAGTTACCATATCTGATGCAATAAGTCTACAGCATCAGGTGCTCCAGCATCTCCAAAACATTGAAGGCTTCAGCAGGGATCTCATTGTCCATGAGGGATGGAAGTGTAGAGGATGAAAGAGATGTTTGTGGGGTAAAAGAGGTGAGTTTCAATCTTCAGGGCTACACTGCCATCAAGGCCACAAACAGAAAGAGAGAGAGAAGAGGTGAATTAACCACACACACCTATCACAGTGGAAACCCTAAGCATACAGCAACAACCAAACAGCTATGCACAAGACTCACACCCATCACAGTGGAAATCCTAAGAGATCAAAACTGAGGATCATCCAACTGTGAAGGGCCATAAATACTATTCCTTCTGTGCAGCCACCAGCCTTCCAGAGCCTTCTGCCAACTTCCATAACCTTCCAGATCCTTCTAAAGCACAGCCTCCACAGCCTTCCTGACTAACCCTTACTAAGCTTACCCAGCTGCTTATCAACCATGATCTGTCTACTGACTAACCCTTACTCATCCTGCATGCATCCCTCCACATGTCCCATGCCCAACTTCCAGGTAGCCCATGCATGGGTACACCAAAGGTGTCAAAGGACTGTAGTGATGGTAAGGGGTTGGGGAGTGGAATGGGTGATGATGATAGTGGAGGAGGAGGAGTCTGGATTGGTAACTGTAGGGACTCACATGGGGTGTGAGGCAATGAAGGATGCTGACATAGCCACAGGTGCTGCCAATGATCAATTACCCAACCCACAGCCTGCTGACCTACACCTGATAGTATGAGGGCAATGATGACAATCAAAATGCTGATGATCATGGCAAGATGACAAGAACCCCATGACTGAGCTGGGGGAAAGAGGAGGTGAGGGTGTATGGGGATATGGGTGCCATGTGTATGTGTTAAGATTGATTTAGGATGAAAGCTTGCTGGCTAGCTCTGAGGGCAGAAGCAGATGTCAGTTCATTCCTGACAATTTCTCTCTGGGATGCAGCTTCTGGGGGGCTAGCATCATAATATCTTCCTGATTTAAGCCTGCAATACCATGGCAAATGTAAAACACACCCTAAAAGTGAGTTCCATACATGCAGAAGCTGAGGTATTGTGGGAATAATTAGTGGTGATGGTGGTGATTTGTAGGACAGTGTCAGCAGCATTGAGCACCTCTTTACTCCTTGGTTTGATTTGAAGGAGGCAAAGCAGAAGAAACAATCAAGCCCTCCCTCAGGGGAGATTGAAAGAGAAGAAACAGTGGTGCTGATTGGCAAGATTGTCAATATCTGCATTGGGTTTTTGGAGGCAGGTTCTGTGCATTCATGCACTATCACTAGGATCTGTTTCTCTGGTGTGACACAGTACCATCAACCACATCTTGGTTGTAAGCTGTGTAAACTTGGACATGGGCTTCCACCATCTTGGGATGGTATTGGATCCAAAATGGGTGCATCATACAGGCATGCAATGTTTCTGAGCAACACTGCCTGCACTTTATGTGTTTGCTCACCATGCTTTTGGGCCAAGCACACTGAGCCATCCAGCTCCACATGATTGAATCAGGAAAAAAACCCTTGATGTTGGGAATTGCATGCTGGGTAGTGCTTTTTCTCTATAGTGAGCACACAGGGCTTGTATTGTATGCTGTTAAAGCCATCTAGGAAGGTCCAAAGGCAGAGGTGTGCTAATTCACCCAGGGCTGTTTAAATGAAATGCTTCAATCTGCAGCATTTCCTGCTGGGAACTTGTCAAATTGGACAAACCTTTCTCTGATAGCAGTCTCCCTTGATTCCTGCCATGGATCCCAACAGTTCTGATGAAAGAGAAGTGGCTAAAAAATACTCCAGAGGCCAAGCCCTTTGTTCCAACCCACAGAAGCATGTTTTCCAAGCCATCCCTTGGGATCCCCTCCTCTTCATTCCAACCTGCAGAAACAGATTTCTTCAGAGCCACCCTTGGAATCCCCTCCCCATTGTTCCAACTCAAGGAAGCATGTCATTTCCAGGCTGCAGTCAGAATCCCCTCCTGTTTGTTCCAACTCAAGGAACTAGCATGCTTTGGCAAGGCTTCACTTGGAATCTCCTCCCCTTTGTTCCAACTCATAGATGCAGGGCACTTTGTCAAGGCATCACTTGGAAACTCCTCCTATTAATTCCAACTCATGGAAGCAGTACACTTTGTCAAGGCCTTGCTCAAAAACTCTTCCTCTTCATTCCAACTCACAGATACAGCACACACTTTGTCAAGGTCTCACTTGGAAACTCCTCCCCTTTGTTCCAACTCCTGGAAGCAGCACTTGTTGAGGCATCACTCAGAAACACCTCCCCCTTCATTCCAACTCATGGAAGCAGTGCACTTTGTTGAGGCCTCACTTGGAAACTCCTCCCCCTCATTCCAGCCAGGGCTCAGGCTATGAGAGTTCAGACTGCCAGCATGATAGTGATGGAAAGGGTTCAGACTACCAGGGTGATAGTGATGACAGGGGTTCAGACTGCAAGGGAAGTAGTAATTCTGAACCTGGGAGTGGCTCAGACTGGGGTGGGGGTGTTCAACAAGGACCCCCCACTAGGCACATCAGGCCAACCACTTTCTGAACCACCTTAGGTAGGGTGTGTGTAGATGGTACACAGTACCTAAGGTGGTCAAAATAGAGATGTCATGTCATACATTATTAATGATGCATCACTGCTTTTTGGTACCATTGATTTCTAGCCACATACAGCAGGAATCCAGGGAACAGTGCCACCTGAGATTTCTTGACACTTCTGCCTATCCAAACCACTAGGAGGCATGCCTAAATTATGATTTTTCAGGCTCTTGTGATCAACAAAGTTTGGTCATGATGCATCATGGCCCAAAATGATGTGTCATGACCAAAAATGACACTTCATAACTAAAAATGATGCATCATAGCCAAAATTAATCCTGAATGGCATGCCACTACCAAAATCTCAGATGCTCATTACAGTATTACAGTATCTTTCAAGTGACTTAAAATCAACCCTATGCCTTGGATCATGTTCCCAAAAGGCCACACCATTTAAGAGCAACACTATTCAAGAGCAGAGGATTGAGAGGCATTATAACAGCTATATCTTTCCAAGCTGTTCCTTCAATGGAATCTGGTACAAAGAGGGCAGCACAATAATGGCATCTACAAATAAAAATAGACCCTATTGGAAACATTACCATTAAACAAGGGGGGAGGGGATATGCACAGTCTGAGATAGTGTTTATGACTATACCCAAGATACCTTAAATGGAGAAGAGGGCTTATTTGAAGAATTGTAAATATTGCTCATTGGTACAAGGGTATGGAATCATAAGCAGGATTCCTAGGTTTTTGGCATATTCTGCCAAGTAATGACAATATATCATCATCCCCTGTGGTGTTGAGTCACAGCAGTTGCCAAATCTTTGGGGTGTTCTCCTGGTTCCAACACCACTTTTGACATTGAAGCCATCACCCAAGTTCAGGGTGACTAAGGCCTTTGTGGCCTTTGGGCTGGTATGTGACCCCATTTCAGCCAGTTTCCTTGGCTCCTGTCAAGGTTTGGGGCTGGTCCCTTCTCCAGCACCTGGTTATAATGCCAATGTATTCCTGTGATCCTCATAGATGGTTC
>MU129262.1:6623-21943 GCA_014904985.1 Hydnum rufescens UP504
ACCATGTAATGCTTTGCATAATAAAAATGTCTCGGTCTGCACTCAGTAAAGCAGTTGCGAATTCTAAAACGCAAGTTCCAAAGTTGATCTCAAATTGATCTCAAATTGAGCTCAAACCCGACTCTTTTGCTATCAAATACTCTTTTGATCACTTTTTGATATCAAACATAATACAAGCTATCAGGCACTATACAGATATCAAAATGACATACCTTTTAAGGCCCCTAAGACTGTCTGACCAGCCTGCCCTTCCGGGCTGCTGGACCGCTCCTCTGACATCCCTAACCTCCTTATCCCATTCTTGCCCAGATTCTTGCGGACTTAGCCGGACTTACACTGGACTTAGCCGGAATTATTTGTGTTTACATTTGTTTGGTGCCCTCATCACAGCATGGCCCTGACACTGCCCTGAGGATGTGCATAGAATACTGATCTAGTTGGCAGTACTTCATATTTGCTTGACCATCGAGGATAAAGGAATCATTGTCCAGATTGCGCATGGTTTGAGGTCATGATGGTGCAAGCATGCAGATGAATGATGTGCTTGATATTAGAATGTGACGTTTTGTTTGCGAATTAGACATCAACCAGCATTGGTATAGGGTTGAGCCAAAAGTCTCAGAGATATCTTCAGACAAGAAAATTTGGAGTAGGATGTTAGAGAGCACTGTGACACATTCAGCTTGCAGCACCCATCTGTGGGCTCCCTGTTTACCATTTGCACAGCTGTACATAGTTATGACTACCATTCGGAGTCAGAAGTCAAGGACAGCAGGACAATGAATAACTGTTACGAGTCGTACTCGTAACCTCGCTTACGCACGAATAACCAAGCCAATCGCGCCATCACGTGACCTTAACCCTTGCCGCCATTGTGCCTTCCTCTTTCAGCAATTCTTATTATATACATCCTTCCTTTATTCAACACCCCTTTATCCATAAAATCCTTTTGATCTCTAATAGTATAAGTAGTTACTTGATGTACACTCGCTCTTTAGAAGATCGAGAATATATTGTCAACTGATTGAATTCCACTCTCGTGATCTCAGTTATTGCTCGCGACTCTCATCTTAAAACCTTCGTCTATTAAGTCTCAAGAAGCCGGTCTTCCTCATACGTACTCGTCTTTCATGACTTACGTAATCCCCACTTCACGACCCCCTCGTCAATCGCCTTAAGGGCATTTCCTTGTATTCGTCTCGATTACGTCATTGTATCTTTCGCCTTGAGTACAACCCTTAACAGTATTCTCGATCTAGATAACTGACTTCCTTGAAGACTCAATATGCCCTCCACTCGACGAAACCCACACCCACAACCAGTCACCAATGACTATCGCGATGACACAGCCACCGTCGAATCCACTTCCGCCCTCTCCTCTCCAATCGTCCTCGAGGCGCCAATCACCCCTCGGACGACGTATCCCACGATACAAACACCACCCAACTCGACGCAAGGTCCGCACATGGGAAACCCTCCCAGCGCCATGTCAACTTCGAGCACCGAGACAATGCTCCTGCACATGCTGCAACAAATGCAGGCAGACCTAGCACGCAGCACGCAGATACAAGCGGAAATGGCGCGCACCAACGCACAGATGAACGCTCGCCTCGAAGAACTCGCGAACGAAAACCGGGAACTGCGCAATGAAGTCGCGCACCGCAATTCGCGGTCACCCACCCTCGACGCAAATACGCGACTGAGACAAGTAGTCTCGCCCGCAGCGCACAACTCGCAATTCGCACCCCGCACCCGCACTCAAAGCCCTCACTTCGAGCCCCAAACCTACCCCGAGGAAAACAATGAGTTTTCACCTCAAAACCTCGACGACACACCGTGAGGCAATTCAGTCAGGTACGCACCACCTAGCAACATCGCGCAACCAACTCCGTGATGTGCAATGTTCGAGGATGCACACTCCACCCCCCCCGCGCCTGGGCTCTGCGTTCAGGGCCCCAACTCCAGGCGTGGACCATCGAGGAACCAAACTCGAACACCTCCCCACCACTCCGCGATACCGTGAAACAGCGACAATCGCCCAACCCTCCGCGCCATCGGGACACGCACTTCGTGAACCCAAAATCAAAGAGCCGGAGATGTTCTCGGGGCATGACCCTCTAAACTATATGGATTCCTTGCGCACTGCAAAATGGCGTTCCGATCGCAACCGTCGCGATTCACGCTAGAGAGCGCACGCATCATCTGGGCTGGATCATATCTCACGGATACAGCAAGGCAATGGTTCCAACGCCTCATCATGGAGACAGAGGAATCCCCCACACTCTCCAGCTGGATGCTCTTCGAGGAAGAGCTCCACACCTACTTCGGAGACCCAGACGAGGTCGCGACTCAAGAGCGAAAACTACGCGCGCTCAAGATGAACGACAACCACCGCGTCCTCCGCTACATCAACCAGTTCAAGGAAGTAGCGAGCCTCACCAGATGGAACGACGACACACTCCGCTCGCAGTTCTACCAAGGCTTACCGAACCATCTACAAGATGACATCTCGCGAGACGGCAAGCCCGCAAACTCCAAGGCATGTACCAAGCTGCGCTAAGATTTGATGGCCGGTATTGGGAACGCCAAGAGGAACTTAAAACCACGAGGACCTCAGATCGCGGCACACAACCCCGCACCGCGAACCCCACATCGTCGACATCCCCTTCATCCTCGACAAACCCTCCATGTGACCCGAAAGTTCACAAGTCTAACAGCGCACTCACCGAAGAGGAAAGGAACGACGAAGACGTGAAAAGCTCTGTGCATACTGTGGGAATAACGACCATGCAGTAGATAGTTGCCCCAGTCGTCGCAACGTACCGCAAACTGCAACAACACCAGCCGCGACGTCCACCAGTACCAGCAGCACAACCGCAACAGCAACGTCGCGCACCCCAGTAGCTCGTGCTACGTTCACCTTCTCAGGAGGTCCAGCACAGCAGAGGAACCTCGCATCACTGAGATCTCATCATCACCCCCCCCCCGATGGAACCGCTCATTTAAGAGCCACCATCTCTTCCCTCTCCCCATCGTCATTCATCACGATGGTCTCAATCCCCTCCTCTCGGACAGCCCCATCTCAGCACTCGTCAACTGCGGCGCCTCCGAAAACTTCATTGATGCATTGCGAGTACAGAACTCACGCGCCGTGCCGCACTGTCATCGTTTGGCGACACCACACCCCTTGCGATTATTCGATGGATCGATCGCAAAACAACCTCGAGTGTATAGTTACACTCCCAGTCACTTTCGTGAACTTGTTGCAACAAAAAATTGAGTTCGTCGAATCGCAACTCCACTCCTCAACTCCCATCGTACTGGGACTCCCATGGTTGCGACAAGTCAATCCACAAATCTCGTGGGCCGAAATGCGGATCGAGCACATGGCACAACCACTCGAAACTTGTAACACACCATTAAGCATCGACGTCATCGCAACGACCGCTCGACCCGGAACTGACAACCACGAACCCCCCAGCTCACAGCATCACAATTGAAGTCTACGAAGCCGAAGACTTCATTCAAGCAGCCAGTGATGATAGCGTGACACTCTACGCATGCGTCGTCACCAATCCAACCCACGCAACGAACACAGTGCAGGTGGTTCCGACACTCCCCCGCCACCTCTGCGTTACCAACATCACCCATTGAAAACCCAAGACCCCGCACAAGACCCCGAATACCACAATCCATGACGTCTCACCGGACGCGCCAGCATCTACCCCCGCATCGAAAGTAGACCTTCGATTTGAGATCGAAGAGGACGCGATGTACCGCGAGCCCCATATACCCAATGTCGGAAAGCGAACTCGCAGCACTACGTGAGTTCATTGACGAATTCCTTGCAAAAGGATTCATACGCCCTTCGACCTCCCCCGCAGGCGCGCAATCCTCTTTCACGAAAAAGAAAGGTGGTGGGCTTCGCCTTTGCGTTGATTATCGAGCACTCAATCGCATCACGAAAAAGAGTCGCTACCCCATCCCCCTCATCAACGACCTCCTCGATTGCCTTCGCAGTGCTACGATCTATACGAAAATCGATCTTCACGATGGCTACTACAACATCAGAGTTGCCGAAGGACACGAGTGGCTCACATCATTTCGTACATGGTACGGTGCCTATGAGTGGCTCGTAATGCCAATGGGAGCAGCCAACACCCCAGCGCAGTTCCAGTATTTCATGAACGACTCATTCCAGGATATGGTGGATCTGTTCATCATTGTATATCTCGATGACATCCTCATTTTCTCCAATTCGCGAGAAGAACACCGCGAACATGTTTGCCGTGTACTACAACAACTCCGCGAAAGAAACCTTCGCGCCAAGATCTCGAAGTGCACCTTCCACACAGACACCATCGAGTACCTCGGCTTCATCATCACCCCCTCTGGCGTCCAGATGGACCCTACGAAATTCGACGCGATTTCTAAGTGGCCCGCGCCCACCTCGGTAAAAGAAGTCAGTCATTCTTAGGCTTCGCGAACTTCTACTGCCGCTTCATCGCGACTACTCAGACCTCGCGCACCCCTTAATCCGTCTCACGAAAAAAGACGAAACCTTCGCATGGAACGACGAGACCCAACGAGCTTCGAAAGCATCAAAACGCCTTCGTATCAGCCCCCGTCCTCCGCCACTTCGACCCCGAATTACGCATCATTGTAGAAACTGATGCGTCCGACTACGCCATTGCCATGATCTTGTCACAAATTGACGAGAACAACGAAGTTCGACCTGTCGCGTTCGCTTGCGATCAATGCAAAGCGCGGAACTAAACTACGACATCCACAACAAGGAACTCCTCGCAATCTTCGACGCCTTTGGCGCCTGGCGAGTGTATCTCGAAGGAGCCGCGCACACGGTTTCCATCATCACGGATCACAAAAACTTGGAGTACTTCACCTCCACGAAACTCCTCACTCGTCGACAGGCACGATGGTCAGAATACTCTCCTCCTTCGACTACATCATCATCTATCGACCAGGACGACTAGGAGGAAAACAGATGCCCTCACAAGATGCCCCGACGTTTATCCACCCGAACGAAACGAGGTATATGCAACTGCGAACCCGCAAAACCTTCAAACGATCATTCGCGACGCCAAACCCCTCGACTCGGACACAGCTCTTAGCACATACTTAAGGGCGACCCTCGACGATCACCCTCTCGACTCCGAAACGACTCTCGCACTGATTCGCGAAGGCACTCGCGATGACACCCTCGCAACGCAAGTGTGTGAATGCATCGAGACCAACAAAGACGACTTGTCAGCCCCCCCCACCTTCTTCTCACTCACAGAGGATGCAACATTGCTACTACACAAAGGACGCATCTACGTCCCCGACTATCGCGACCTCCGCCTCGACATTCTTCGCGCTTCGCACGACCACCTCCTCGTGGGCCACCCAGGCATTCACAAAACCATCCGTCTTATTACGCGGAAATACTACTGGCCAGGACTAACAAAAACAGTCAAGGCATACGTACGATCTTGTGTCGTATGCGCTCGCGCAAAATCCTCGCACCACGCCGCATATGGCCCCCTCAAATTCCTCTCCATTGCTGATCAACCCTGGAACTCGATCGCGATGGACTTCATCACCGGACTCCACCCTCCTCCTCATTCGACTCCATCCTCGTTATCGTTGACCGATTCACAAAGATGGGTCTCTTCATCCCCACGATCACGACACTTCCCGCAGAAGGACTTGCTGACCTAATCATCAATTGGGTCATATCCAAACACGGTACACCCGCCGACATCGTCTCAGATCGAGGCTCACTTTTCATTTCCAACTTCTGGAAATCGCTCGCGAAGAGACTCGGCATCAAACTCAACCTCTCGACCGCGTATCACCCCGAGACCGATGGCCAAACCAAGCACCTGAACCAAATCCTCGAGCAGTACTTACGAATTTACATCGACTACCTGCAAGACGACTGGGCGCTATTCCTCCCCCTCACAGAGTTCGCATACAACAACGCAGAGCACTCCACGACGAACGTAACACCCTTCTTCACGAACAAAGGCTTTCACCCCAACCTCGAGATCAATATCGAAGCAGTGCCTTCGAATGAGGCCAATCAAGCTGCGCTCAACCTTCGCGACGTACACAAGTACGTTCGCGACCAACTCGCAATCACACGACAACAAAATGAACAGCAAGTAGCTGGATCGCGACCTCCTTTCCCCACCCTCAACATCGGCGATCAAGTATGGCTTGACACGCGCAACATTAAAACAAAGCGACCAGCGAAGAAACTGGACCACAAGAAACTCGGTCCCTTCCCAGTCACCGAGAAAGTTTCAACACACGCAGACGCCAAGCCGCAAGGGCCAAACCCATCTCCGGCACGAGAGGCAACACCTTGGGCATCTGACCTTGCAGATGCACCTGCCGCTTTACAAAAATCAACACAACTCACAGAAAACAGAAAAAGTTTCATCACTTACCTCCCACTTCACCAACTCAACCTTCACGGTCGCAACCGCCTCCTCAGTCTGGAGGATTTCCATCGCCGCCTTCGTCTTGATCAAAGAGAGAATAGCTTCGTCGGCCATATCAATGATGATGGTACGGAATCAGAAGCGAATGCAACAAACCCGCCCTTTATAGGAACCACCACGGCAACCGCTGAAACCACCAAAAAACACCCACCTCGTAAAACTCGAGTTACGCACTTCGAGGGCTTCGCGCTCAAAGGGGGTACTGTTACGAGTCGTACTTGTAACCTCGCTTACGCACGAATAACCCAACCTGGTCAGTCAAGGGGGGGACCTAATTTAGGTACCATTTTCGGGGCAGAAAATGGTACCTAATAGGTCCCTCAGACAGTACGGCCGAAATATGGCCATTCCAATTCAGTTTTTGGGCCAATTCATGGCTGTGCTAGATTATATAATTGTTTACTATTTATTATTATTATTATTATTATTATATATACATATTATCCCCCCCGGGGTCTGCCACCACAGGGGGGGTTCATGCGGGTCTCGGGTTTGTAGGTGGTGGGCCAGGTTAATAGATAACACATTAGTCAAAGAAAAGTACCTTAAATCCACCACACACCCACTGCAGCGGGTGTGTGGCTCGTATGCCCCAGCCGGGGGCCTGGGCTCCATTTGGGCAGACCGTCGAGGGGGTGTTCACAGTTTTCGTTCGTACGGGCGTTCGCAGTTTCGTTCGCGGTTTTCGTTCGTGCGGTCGTGCGGGGTTTCGTCCCCGGTTTTCGTTTGCGGCGTGTTGTTCAGGTTTGTGGTCCAGGGTCGCACCGGGTTTCGTTGGCGGGTCGGCGGATTCGGGCTCGATGGTGTAAGTTCATGTGTTCACTAAAATTAAAAGAATACATACATAATATGGCCACACACCCACCGCAGCGGGTGTGTGGCCCTATCCTCCTGCTCTTCTGGTCCGTGGTTTCGTATGGGCGGGGTTTTGTTGGTGGTGCACTCGTTGGCTCGAGGTCCGTGGGTTCGCGCACTGAGGTTGGACAGCTTGACCTAGAATAGAAATAAAACGTTAGTTATATCAAGACTCGCGCAAAAAGAGCAGCAACTGCTGCTCTTTTTGCGCGTTTGTAGCTATTAAAAAAAAATACATAGCTAATATTGCCACACACCCGCCGCAGCGGGTGTGTGGCTCCCTACTTTCGTCTTGGTGGCATCGTGTGCCCGCCGTCATTCATTTATTCGCCCGTTCGGGCATTCTGATTCGCGTGACGCGGGGGCTTTCAGTCGTGGGGGGGGGGGGATATCCTGGCCTAGAATAGGAAATAAAACATTAGTTAAAAATTTAAAAACAGCGCAAAAAGAGCAGCAAGTGCTGCTCTTTTTGCGCCGGGTGGGAAATGGACTTAATTTATATAGAACCACACACCCGCCGCAGCGGGTGTGTGGTTCGCTCGGCCACTCGGGCGGTGTGTCACCACCTCTCACGTTTTCGTTTGGGCTTGGTTCGCTGGGTGTTGTTTCGTTGGGTTTGGCGCCACTGGGTTTTGCGTCGCTGGGTTTTGCGTCGCTGGGTTTGGTGTTGGGTTTGGTGTCGCTGGGTTTCGCGTCGCGTGGTGTCGCATCACGTGGTGTCGCGTCGTTGGGTCGCGTCGTTGGGTTGTGTCGTTTCGTTTGGCATGTTTTCGGTTCGCGTATTACCGTATGGGGCCTGCCGGTTGGGCCCCATCCTTTGGCACAGGGACCAGGCTATGACCTAGAATAATAAACGGTTGTTAGTAAAAAAGTTCAAAGCAGCGCAAAAAGAGCAGCTTTCACTGCTCTTTTTGTGCCGTTGTATCTACGACGAAGAAGACTCACCTTATGACCACACACCCGCAGTCGCGGGTGTGTGGCCGTGTGGTTGCCTTTTCAGGCGGTTGCCTGATGTGGTTATGAAGATGGGAGGAGAGATGTAGATTCAACGCCGGCAATTGCCGGTACTCAAGAAGCGCCCAAGTGCTGGCGCTACAAGCACAATACACATTAATAGCAGGCATGTACATGTGTAATAGATACTATATAATAAATATCTGTCCAAAAAAATGCGATAACGACGATGATAATAAGTCAGAGCTCAATAAGGCACGATATAGCTAATTGCAAGGGGATTGGGCCACTTCTACACATCAGAATTGGCCCAAATTTTAATATATTTATGGTATATATGCACCCTACATAGGCGATTAGCTATATTGCACGTTCCGGGCATTTTTCAATTTTTCACGCCTTCAATTCCCTATTTAGGGAATTGAAGGCGTGAAAAATTGAAAAATGCCCGGAACGTGCAATATAGCTAATCGCCTATGTAGGGTGCATATATACCATAAATATATTAAAATTTGGGCCAATTCTGATGTGTAGAAGTGGCCCAATCCCCTTGCAATTAGCTATATCGTGCCTTATTGAGCTCTGACTTATTATCATCGTCGTTATCGCATTTTTTTGGACAGATATTTATTATATAGTATCTATTACACATGTACATGCCTGCTATTAATGTGTATTGTGCTTGTAGCGCCAGCACTTGGGCGCTTCTTGAGTACCGGCAATTGCCGGCGTTGAATTGCGCAACTACGCAGCCACACCCAGCAACAGCCAGAACGCCAGAAAGGCGAGCACACGACCACACACCCGCTGCGGCGGGTGTGTGGTAGTATTTAAGGTGAGTTCTTTCCCCAATAGATACAGTAGCGCAAAAAGAGCAGCGAAAGCTGCTCTTTTTGCGTTGTTTTTAATTTCTTTACTAACCACTTTTATTATTCTAGGTTATCGCCTTGTCCCAGGTGCCCAACGAAGGGGCCCGACCGGCTAGGGCCCACACGCCACCAACCGAAACACGGCGAACAAAGCCACAGCAAACGAAGCCGCGGCAAACGAAACCCCGCCAAACGAAGGTGCGAGAGGTGGCGACGCGAACCACACACCCGCTGCGGCGGGTGTGTGGTTCAATATAATGTAAGTACATTGTACACCCCCAACGGCGCAAAAAGAGCAGCCCTGGCTGCTCTTTTTGCGTTCGTTTTAATTCTTAACTAACACATAGTTTATTATTCTAGGTTATCGCCCGCCAAACGAGAAGCCGAAACGCGACGTGCCAAGAACACACGCCAGACGAAACCCGGGAACGAGAGCGCAAGGCCGCAGGGACCCCAGACAAACCACACACCCGCTTCAGCGGGTGTGTGGTAATTTTAAGGTGAGCATATAACCACGCAGAAGGAGCAGTGTACGCTGCTCCTTTTGCGTGGCTTTTCTTTTTTCTTTTTTACTAATGTATTATACGTTATTTTAGGTTGTCTGAACCCACGACGCCACCAAGCAAACACACGAGAACGGCAACGGACCCGCCAAACGAAACCTGCGAGGGTTCAAACCCCCAACATGACGACCAAACCCGTACCGAGTACGAACCGCACGACCGTGGTACAAACCAAGGACCACACCCACCGAAGTGGGTGTGGTCCTACAAGGTTTTTATTTCTTTTATTTCATTTCTATATGTACGACGCAAAAGGAGCAGCGCAAGCTGCTCCCTTTGCGTCACTTTGAATTTTTTTTACTAATCGACATTCTCACTCTAGGATCTGAACCGAGACCCGCGAAACAAAGCACCCGCCCAAGTGACAACCAGCCCCCGTACAGAACCAAGTACAAAGTACGCGACCAGGGTGCAAAGGGAGTACCACACACCCGCTTCGGCGGGGGTGTGGTACTAGTTCAGGTGAGTTCCCCCCCCCTCAATAGATACTGTGGCGCAAAAAGAGCAGCGAAAGCTGCTCTTTTTGCGCTGCTTCGAATTTTTAACTAACACATTGTAATATCTAGGTCATAATTTGATCCAACGTCCCGCACGAGTCCAACTGAAGCCACACCAAAAGAAAACCCGACGAACGCACCACCAAACCCCGCTGAACAAAAAACCAATGCAAACCAGACACCCGCCACGGCGGGTGTCTGGTACTATTTAAGGGAGGTGAATTCCCCGTATCCAACGGCGCAAAAAGAGCAGCGAAAGCTGCTCTTTTTGCGGCGCTTTTAATCTTTTAACTAATAATTTTTCATTCTAGGTATCGCTGCAAATGAAGACCCGCGAAGCCCCGCCAGAACGACAACATCCCCGTGAACGACGACGCGCCAAACAAAGAGACGAACCACACACCCGCAGTAGCGGGTGTGTGGTTCTATATAAGGTATGTAATGTAACGCACCCCCAACGGTGCAAAAAGAGCTGCGAAGGCAGCTCTTTTTGCGTTGTGTTAACTTTTACTGATCTAAATTTCTGTATTCTAGATCTTCCTTCCCCCCAAACGAGTACGTGCCCGAAACCCCCCCAACCCACCTGAGAACTGTACGGAAAACCGGCAGTCGAAGGTACACGACCCCGGGCAACAACGAGTACCACACACCCGCCAATGCGGGTGTGTGGTACTACAAGGTATTTTTTTTTTGAACTTTCTACATCTACAGTAACGCCAAAGGAGCAGCGCAAGCTGCCCCTTCGGCGTTACTTCGAATTTTTTTTACTAACGTTTGTTATCATTCAATTCTAGATCGAATTTGAAGCTCCCGAAACGACGACAACAGACAGCCACGACCCCCAAACGACCCGCACAATGGTGAACCGCCAAGCCATGCCCGCCCAAATGGCCACCGACGAGCCGGGCGAGCCCCATCCAAGCCCCAAGGCAGCACTGCCCAGTACCACATACCCCCCTCAGCGGGGGTGTGGTCTTTTTTTATTTTATTTTAATTTTAATTTGCAAGTGGCGCAAAAAGAGCAGTGATAGCTGCTCTTTTTGCGCTGCTTTGAATTTCCTCAATATTTTGCCGCCTGACACCCCAGCAACATGCCCCCTGAACCCGCATCTGAACACCGGACGACCCCCCGTCCAAAGTCTCAAGGAAGCAACAGACAGTACCACACACCTGCCCTAGCAGGTGTGTGGTATGTTTTTTTAATTGAATTTTTAAATAAATAAATACATAAGTTGATAAAAACAAAACATGAGACTGCCAAATGAAAACAGCCCCCACCCGGGGTGAGTGATAATGATAATAAATAAATAACTATAAATGAAACACCAGAGGGGGGAATATAATAATAAATACTGGTGATTATCCCCTATAAGCCCGCATGGCCCGCTGTCCTGCAAGTCTGAGATTCTCTCTAAGTCCCAGTTTCGGCCAAGTTTCGGCCAATTTTCGGCCATTTCGGCCAATTCTGAGCCAGAAGGTGCAGACCGTAAAATGGCCATTTCGGCCGGAATAGTGATGGGACCTACTTAGGTACCATTATCTGCCCCAAAAGTGGTACCTAACTAGGTAGGCTTAGATGACTGACCAAGGTGCAGCGTACGCTGCTCCTTTTGCATGGCTTTTCTTTTTTCCTTTTACTAATGTATTATACATTATTTTAGGTTGTCTGAACCCACAACCCCACCAAGCAAACACATGAGAACAGCAACGGACCTGCAAATGAAACCGTGAGAGTTCAAACCCCCAAACATGACAACCAAGCCCTGTACCAAGTACAAACGCATGACCGCGGTACAAACCAAGGACCACACCCACTTCAGTGGGTGTGGTCCTACAAGGTTTTTATTTTTTTTATTTGATTTCTATATGTACAACAATGCAAAAGGAGCAGCACAAGCTGCTCCCTTCAGCCCTGGCCGTAAGACCATATGCTAAAAACCCACGAAGCTCATGTAATAATTAATGCTACTGCATGAGCTTCGTGTGATAGCATATTACAGGAAGCTCCTGAAGCATAGCAACAGTGGATTACTAATATACCTCGAAATAATAGATAATATATAATATCAGGAATGGGGTTATTGGGCGGATCCATATCGGGTATTGGGCAAATCCATATGGGGGGTATTGGGCAAATCCATATCGGGGGTATTGGGCAGATCCATATCGGGGTATCGGGTGGTTCCCTGGCCGGGTCGGGCTGCCCCTCGGGTCACCAGGGTTCTTATATCCACTATATCTGTTCACTGTCCATTCAAAATATTGAATTGGGAATGAAGTACATCCAAAATTTTTTTGCCCATCCAGCGGAATCACTGGGCCCGGCAGTGAGGACTTGATGCAGGCTAGTTAGTACTGTACTTAGGACCCCACACACCGATAGGCGGGCTGTCGGGACTGCCCATTCAGTCTCGGGCGACATCAACCACTCAAATTTTCTCTCTAAGTCCTGATGCACATGATCTCCACCGAAAATTTCTTCTAAGTCCATCCATAACGTCCGGGGGGGCTTTCTTAGTTCTGTTTTGAATCAAACTATGAATGATATTTTTCATGATGAGGGACAAGTGGGATTTCTAAGTACAGCAGTAGGGTTGTAGGTAAGGAATATGAGGCAAAAAGATCACTAAGGATAGCAAATGAAATCATAATGCCACAGGACATAAGGGGGAGGAGATCCAACTGTTGCACTCTCTACCACGCTCAATTGTGGCAAGCCGACAAAACTTTGCAAGGCATATTCTGCCCTAAACACTTAGAGACATTGGCTGCAGAAACCCCAAGGAGATCAGCGGAAGCACAGATTAAGCAGAGAATGTAGGTCGCCACTCACGTTACCTACTGGTATGTTTCTGCAAATAGAGGTGACATGCTGAGGACCGTTTCCGCGAATAGATGTGACGCGCTGAAGACCATTTCCGTGAATAGATGTGACGCGCTGAAGACCGTTTCCGCGAGTAGATGTGATGTGCCGAGGACCGTTTCCGCAAATAGATGTGACGGGGTGAGGACCGTTTCCGCAGATAGATGCGACGGCCTGAGGGGGAGGGCAAAGGATCAGGGAAAATCTGACATAGTAATCTACATACTTGCACATATTAATACCAATATGGGTCATACGAGACCAAGCCCCCACGTACTATCAATCCAGGTCGTACGGGACCAAGCCCCATGTAGTACCAATCTGGGTTGTATGGGACCATGCCCCATGTAATACCAATTGGGGTCGTACGGGGCCAAGCTGCATGTAATACTGATCTGGGTCGTACAGGTCCAAGTCTCGTGTAGTACCAATCTGGGTCGTATGGGACCGAACTGTTGCACGAGCCAGTGTCGATCCGCGGCATCGTATTCCAGGACCGTCCCAAGTGGGGTACATACGCATCAATGAAAGTGTCACTTGATGGATTTAGAGGCATTGACTGAACACCGAGGATGGGCCTCTCTCGAGGCATCGTCACTCGGTTGATCGGCTGCCGAGTGTTCAATGTGTTATCAGAGTTGCTGACTAGGCTTCGAGAACGGGGTTTCGTATGGTGTGGAGGGGCTCCTGTTGTGTCGCAGCTGCCAAGTTCTGCAGATGAGACAAGTCCTAAGCCGTCAAAGGGGTGTCATAGTCAAAAGTTGTTTGGAAAAGCAAAAAGAAAAAGACATACAATTTTCAAGCACATTGACACATAGCTAGGGAAAAACAATTCTGGGCTGCTGATATCACTGAGCCCAGGTAGGAGCCGAGTATTCGTGGACTGCAAGACTGCCATGGGAGCTATCTCCCTTCAGCATGAATGAAAATGAACGAACAAGAGTGGTGGGACTTGCGTGGATGGCGTTGTGGAAGTCGCCAAATATTCAACATCATTCCGATATTCGACATGAAGCTTACAGTATCTACTTGCTTGTACATATGTACAAAAAGAAAAGAAAAGAAAAGAATAGGGGCATACAGAAAAAACCGAGAATTCAAGGCTCAAACAAACATCCATTAAGTGCCCATGTCAATATCCATGATTGCAGCATGCCAGGCATCAGAGGCAGGACTATCATTGCTCGAGGTGAGCTTGTGTCCCCACCACCCCAATGACATAACAAAGGAAATTATGCCGTTGATTCCACCGACTTTGAGAACTGACCAAGATCCAGATCCTCCCATAATGAGGTGTCTGTCTTCATCACGTTTGCGCCAATCGGGCTGCGCCACGGACCACCAATCCAACCACGACTTGGAATACACTGGGAGCGGTCCGATTTCTGGCGGTTTTGGTGCTCTCTCTTGCTCAAAAAGAGCAGAGACTTCTTGCGGCAGCTGCAAAACTGCTCTTGTCAAGAGCAGCTTGTTTTTCGAGGAGGCGTGCGATTTTCAAGTTGTAGTATAAACTCAATAACCTGAATGTGCGACAATGTCTGGCGGATAAGAAGAGGGGGGGCAGGATCCTTGGATGACTTCAAGGCAGACTCGGAAGGGGCCCTCGCCAGGGTCCGTTCCTTCTCGTGCCTCTTCTGGTTGATGCCGTGTTTGCTTGAATTCCACCTGAACAAATGAGAATGGCCTACAATAGAAGTTAACCACGATGAGATTAATTTCCACAGCCTGGACTTACCTCCTTGGGTCTTTTTTATGGAACACTCTTTCTCTTCCTCATTAATAGCCTCGGGGTACGCATGGCCAGGGATCGGTTCAGCATCACGCGGACAATTCCACGGATACTTCTTGAAATACTCGCCATAGATATGTTGAAGGAGAGCAGTTTGGTTTTTTGATGCCCTAAAACGAGCCTCAAAGCTCCGGAAGAAGTCGCCAACAACTGGTTTTGTCAGGCCATGAGTCTCAGAGCCATGCAAGAATTCAGTGAATACTGAAATCCTCATGTATTCGGGCGACTCCGCTGATAATGATATCATAGACACAGCTGGGTGATCTGACTATGACTATGATACCACAGCAAAGACCTCTCCAAACCGTATCAAATACCTCATTCTTGAGCCTAGTCATGAAACTAGTTGATCACACACTCCTCCAAATGGGCGATCCTCTAATTCTGTACTAATACTCTCTATACAATGGCGAATGGCCCA